>BGPR01024620.1:0-23062 GCA_013235015.1 Araneus ventricosus | reverse complement strand
TTCCGGAGATTGCACATCAGTTCCTTTTCCTTCATAGAATATGAAATCTAGAGGTAAGCCATATGTAGTGCACATAACGAAAACTTTCAGGCCAACAGGGTTTGGTTTCCCTTTCACATATTGGCGCATAGAAATTTGTCCGTGAAACGGAATTATTTGTTCGTCGATGCTAACAATTCTCGGTCGTTCTATCTTGTTGTAAGCATCGTTCCCGAATTTTGCTTAGTAAAGGTCGAACTTTCCAAAATTTATCAGATTTTTTTGAGTCATCTGACACGTCATTGTCATTGATGACTTTCAGATTGCTTCTAATTTGAAAAAAACGATCTCTGGCAATGTTATCTGCGATAACGGGTATCCTAGTAAAACGTTCCCATACCATTTTCAACCTGGGATAACCATAACATGGGAGAAGTAGGCTGCATCCTAGGAATATTTGAATTTCTTCCGGTGAAACATTTGCGCTCTTGCCTGTTTGTATCACCGATCTTATATTTGTGCAATTAGCCATCTCTCTAAAAAAATCATCATCTAGGTATTCCAAAAAATACTCAATTGGTTTTGAGCTGCTGTAATTAACACCCGATTTCTGGCAGAAATTAGATGTAGGGGCTGGGAATGCATCAGTATGAATTCCCCATTCTCCCGGATTGCTACTTGAAATTAAATCTAAAATCGAAATGTCATCGTCGTCCTCGTCTTCATCATCATCGGATAAGGAACTCAAATCCGAATCAGCCTGGTTCATCAGTTTTAGAATTTCTTCTGCTGTCAAATACCTCCCTAACTGTAAAAAAAACTAATAATGAATAAATAAAAATAAAATATTGAAATAAAAAAATATGTATAATATACTAAAAAGGTAAAAGTTTATTTTTCGAATTATTTTAATTAATAAAAATTATGAACCATATTGATTAACTGGCATAAATGTTACAAATAGAGGCGAGAAGAAATAGTTAAAAAATCTCAAACCAAAATAGATTCCTTCACTACTGGAAACCAAAGTATCACATGTGATACTAAAATGTTTAGAGTACCTTCAGGGTCTACTATTTATCACAAATTAAGATTTGTAAATCTACACAGCATACTCGTATATCCTTTAATAAAATCTATATATTTAAAATGAACTGCAATTTGCAAATAAATAATTATAGAACACTTACTTGGACGGCGAGAAGAATCCATGTTTATCGCTGAAAATGGCAAGAAAGAAGCCAAAACAAAACCAGTGCTGCCATCTATCAATAAACCAAAAAATTAGACACAGTATTTTGACCAATATCACATGTGATACAACCGTTTCCAACCGATCTTCTTCTGTTAGGCACTTTTAAAAAATTCAGAAACATGAGTATCACATGTGATACTTCTGAACTGAGGCGGATAATTATCATTACAATATTTATCTGTTTCCGTACTTCTTCTTCTTTAATTTTATTTAATTTTTTTATTTAGTCGCTAAAACCAAGTACGAAAAGTGACGCGTTACAAGTATTGGGAACTCGAAGGCTAAGCAGTATGATCAATATAAGCATTTTTTTTTTTTGTTATATTTTAGCCATTTTCTTTTAAATGTGTTATTCATAGTTTTCCTCTCATACAAATTGTTTGGCGCAGCTTGGCCAGCCCTGGCCCTTGTGCCATAAAATGGACTCACTCACTCACTCACTCCTCTCATACAAACGAGCATCAAATGACAGGTCATCAAGAGGCTGAAATAGATGTTCAGCAATAAACTTATTCAAATTTGCTCGTGATGAATAATGGAAGATTCCAGGAGCAGATCTTCCTAGTTCTTGTGTTTAGCCAAAACTGGCTCTTGCGTCATTAAACCCCAACCAACCAATCCTAGTTCTTGTGTAGGTTCGCATGGCCAAACCAATGGCTCTTGTGCCACAAAACAATCAAACAAACAAATCTTGTGTAGGTTCATTGGCTTCATCTGCCTCGGACACCAAACTATTTGTGGTTGAAGGAGCATCTGATTCCCTGTCACTAGTTGAATTTATAACCTCAGATGTTATTACTACAGGAAGGACAGTCTCTACAGATATCGGAACAATAAAGGGAAACGTACTGGGCCTGGACTGATTAGTAAAGTACGCACTTGTTTTTGTGTCTGTATCTGGAGTTATGTTTCATTGTTCTTCTGACTCGCACATCACTGCATCATCTCTGTGAGTACTGATTTTTTTCTTCGTGATGATTTGTTTCACAACTGGACAGTAATGTGGGAGGTGGCCTGTGATATTATAAAACTTGTAATAGTTAACATTTGCAAGCAACATTTGGCTGATTTCTTCCTTTCTGCTTCTTCGCTCTCTTTGCGTTTAAATTATCCAGACTTGGGTTGGTTGGTTGAGATTTAATGGCGCAAGAGCCAATCCTGGCTAAACTGCGCCAATCAAATGGTATAACAAGATGAGACGCAAAGTTATAAAATTGAGTAAAATGTACCACAATGAGACAAAGAAGCTTAAAATGTTAAATGCAGGCATAAAAACCAATGGCCTTTAAAAAGTTTAAAATGTTTGGGTGGTGTTTTTCACCCACCAAGTCTTGCAAGGTAACAGACGACGAATGGAAATGGTGAACACGGTGCGATTTAAAAGATGGACATTCAATTAAAATGTGATGAACAGTAAAATTCTGATGACACGTGGGACAAACTGGTGCCCTTTCGCCAAAAATGAGGTGCTTGTGTGTGAAGCGAGTATGCCCTATACGGAGGCGAGTCAGTGTAACATCAACCTGTCGTATAGGCAAAATGGGCCACAAACCAATGGAGGGTATGACGGAATGCAGTTTGTTATTGGTTAAAAGATCCCATTTCTGCTGGCAAAGAGAGAATAAGCGAGATACGAAAAAACTTTTTAATATCCACATAAGGAGGTGCTCGCGGAAGAAAAGCTGAGGCAAATTTTGCAGTAGCATCAGCTGTTTCATTACCAGAAATCCCTACATGACTCGGAACCCAACAGAAAATAATATTAAAGCTTTTATTCCGAAGAAACTGTAAAATAGAAAAAATTTCTAAACTAACCGGATGCATTTGAGTGTCATAATGAGAAAGGGTTTCCAAAGCACTCATGCTATCAGTATAAATAATAAAGTTGCGCTGGCTAGAAGGCGAAATTTCCTGGAGAGCACAGAAAATTGCCACTAACTCAGCAGTAAAAACAGAGCAACAATTATGCAGACGATAGCTCAGTGTATCAGATGGAAAAACTACACCACAACCAACATGTCCATCTGATTTCGAGCCGTCTGTAAAAATTGGTATGAAGGAAGAATACTGATAGCGATGGTGGTGAAAAAGTAACCGGAGTCCAGACTTGGGTAATATTAGGTCACTTCTTTTCCATGCTGGTAGAAACAATATTTCTGAAATAGAAAGTTAAAACTTATCTAAAAATACGCAAGTATCTAACAGCAGAAGCTCGTAAATCTCTCGATTTTCTGCAAACAAATCAAGACAGAAATTGAAAATGGCTCTGCAAACAATTCTATCTCTGACTTATAAACAAAATCCTTAACTTGGAACTATCTTAGACTTAAAATATATATTACATAATCACGTTTCTCTAAATAACATAACACCCAATGGAACTTGCTGTATTTAACAACAGGTTTAGCAAAATATATGTAAAATATGAGCTCTAAAGTTAAAAAATAAAAAATGACAATTTATACAAAAACTATCAATTGAATGATGCTGTGGTAGCCTGGTAGTAAAGTACTGGTCAAGGGACGGTTACAAGTTCAAAACCCGATTCGATCAAAGATCATCTGTGTATTTGGGCTTTCTGAACGTTAATTCTGACGTAAAGGGTACCACTTCCACTTGTGTCTGACGCAGCATAGTCAAATCAATGGCTCTTGCGCCATAAAACACCTATAAGCTAAGTCTGACCTAAAGGGTCAAGAGTTTCCCGCATGGTCAAATCTATGGCTCTTGCGCCACAAAACCAAACTCAAACTAGAGAGTTTCCCGTTGGTGCGGCGTCTTCATTGCCATTTTCTGAATTTTGTTCATATTCATTAAACTTTTCTGAGTTTAAACAAGCGTAATTAATATGTTTACATATAATGAATTTCACAGAGTAATCAATGCAAGTGAAAAACAAATGTTTGGCGCAGCATGGCCAAGTCTGGCCCTTGCGCCATAAAACCGAAAATCACTCACTCACTCAATGCAAGTGAAAAACAAATGTTTGGCGCAGCTTGGCCAATTCTGGCCCTTGTGCCATAAAACCCCAATCACTCACTCAATGCAAGTGAAAGACATTGAGTGTATGCACACACTGCATTGATTACATTTTGTTACAACAGCAAGTGACGTCTGTTTTTTTCTTTCGTTATACGTAAAGAGTAATGGCCCCACTCTTTTGGTCACTACGTAGGTATTTTGATCCATCTTGGCAGAACTGTAGTTTTCCTGCATTTCATTGCTGGTGGTGTCTTTTTCGAATGAGAAGCCACTCTATGCGTCAGCTTCTCTCTTTCATGGATATTATTCTCGACAGGAGTTTCTTTGCCACAGCATTCATTACTACAGAAATTGATCTATCCACCCTCTTCATTACAGTACCGCCACTTTCTTCATACTTCATTTGCCTGAGGTATTTTTCCAGTTTCGTGCTGGTGTTGATTCCAAGTCCTTTCCTATGACAGTAGCCCCAGTTTTCTGTTCTTCTTTTGTATGTTGTTTCTAAATATTTTGTATGAAAGAGTTCTCTTCTTTATCCTTTTCAACAAATTCTTCGAATAAAATATTAAAAGTTGTTACATCTATTTCTGTAGGGATTCATTCGGTTTTGATGGAAGATCTATTGTTACTATTTTTTACGTTAATATTGATATTTCTATTGATGTTTTGACATGCCAAATGCATAAAAGATTAGTTGCTTTAGCATCAAAACTGACTTCCCAGGCATTTAAAAATGAATTGGTATCGTCGGTCATCAGAACATCAGTTTGCAAGTTTGGGATACGTTTTTTAATAATCTCAAAGAAAGGCAAAAGAATGTCACTACCAGTTCGTAATGCAAATGTTTGGCGCAGCTTGGCCAATTCTGGCCCTTGTGCCATAAAACCCCAATCACTCACTCACCAGTTCGTGATGAGAATAATGTTGCGACAGGCAAATCTTCCTGGTTTTCATCATGAACCATTAATGTCGTTAATTCAAAGCCGTATTGATTTGTTCCATGAGTGGAATCAATCGTAACACACGAACTCCCATATAAACCAATTCATTAAGCCCAATAAAAAATCTTCTTGATGAATTGAAAGGTAGTTGGGTAATGTTTGTCCCACTGCTTTGTAAATCAGTACTGGATCATCACTTTCATTTATCAGTTTTTGTACAAGTATATCAACAGATGTAGAATCATTTGCATGATACACAGATTCTTCTCTTAGTTGAAAGTCTCTACAAATGTTTCGCAAATCCCTTCGAGTGGTTAAATTGTATCTAATTGTAGACGAGAAGTTCCGTCGTGTTTTATCCAATATCTTGGACACTGGAATTCCAAGCTTCAAATCTGAAGCGAGATTTTCTCTTTCTTCCTTGGTCAAATGCAATTTACTTGTTTCCAATTTATGTCCCAAGTAGATAGATTGATAATGGACATTTATTTCGACAATGCCATCAACAAATTGCTTCGAATTTTGAAATATTCATGATTGCAGCGCAAGTGTATCCAGACAGTTCGTGATCCAGATGCTTTGAGATGGCGAATTCTATCTTCCTTAGGTTTAAAATATCCACTCCGACGACAAATATAATAGGAAAGTCTTTTACCAATTTATTTTCTTTCTGAATGGTTACGCAGCACAAGAGACTCTCCTTCTCAATTTTCTCTTTCCAATTCAAAAATTCCTCCTCGGAATAAAATGCCACGCTGACATATTTTTAAGGCTTATGGAATGCCGATTCTCCAAATGCTCATGTAAAAGAGCTATAGTGCAAAATGTCCCCCACACATTCCACAAATTTGATTTCCTTTCAGCAGTACATCTTGTTAAGGATGGAACTTTCTAATATGAGCATTTAATTTTTTTTTCGCATTTAAAAGGATATCTTACATTTTTCACAGATAATCGGTTGAGAAGATCCACTTTCTGCCATTTTTTCTGACAGCACTAAGAATCACGATACCATGCTCGCCGACAACCAAATGACCGACTTTGCGAGTCAGCAGAATATCACGTGTCCCCTTCCTCGAAACCCTCCTCCTGCTGTTACAATGGACAATTTTTATTATCTGTATTAATTTTGCATGGGTTCTTTTTCTCATGACATAGTTTTCATTCACACCATATGTCTGGCGCAGTATGGTCAAGTTGGCTCTTGCGCCATTAAACCAGAATCAACCAACCAACCAACCCAATCTATTTCGTTTACACAGAAGTAATCCTGAATGGCATTAAATATGTTCTCGCCAGTACATCTTTTAGTGAGAGGATAACACAATAAGAGGTTTTCTTCAAGTTCGTTAACATTCAAATATCTTGCAATAACAAGCAAAATTGACAGATCGGAAACATCAGTGCTTTCATCCACCTGTACCCCTCAGGGGCACATCTTCTTTAGATGTGACGGGATTCACGACCCCGAGGTACCCTAGTGTCTGCTCTCCTTTCAAGTTTTTGCCTTCCTTTTGAGTTTCTGCTTTTTTCTTCCTTCCCTCGAGGGTAGGCGAGGGAGCTCTCCATGAGAAGCTGCCGCCGCTCTGTTTGCTTCGTGCTTCTCATGGACAGCAACATACCCCCACGTGTTTGCCGTGCGTGGCGTCCCATTAGACGGGTGGTGCACTGTTGGTTCCCGGTGTATCAATTCGGCTGGTATCCTAACCGTCTGGTTAGTCTGCTAGGGATCAAGCGAAAGGGTCATTCTCTGGGGCTTGGCGCTAAGGGTGGTCAACGTTCCTGGAGGTGACCCTGAGCGTATAGGTCACGACTAGCACCAAGGCAAGTGTTGAGGCTGGAAATTTCCAGAGCCAGTAACTGCCTTCCCTTGTTGGGCTCGGTGGTGGGCGGTGCCGTCGTGGCCCGAATTTTCATTGTACTTTGCATGGGAAAGAAGAAGAATTATCCCTTCAGTGGGCACCAGAAAGATTTCAACTTGTCTCTTAACGAACCTTTTGATTCTTTTTTTATCATGAAGCGCATTTCTTCACAAAATGAAAACTTTAATTCCGTTTCACCATTTTTAGTCCAAAAGGGTATCAATAGTAGCATTGGAGACGTGAAGTCAATCAGAAAGCTTCGTTCTGGGGACTTGCTTATAGAAGTTTCTTCTCGTAAGCAAGCCCAGCAAATTGCAAAACTGAATGCTCTCTCAACTCTACCTGTAACTGTCAGTGCACACTCCACATTAAATTCTTCAAAGGGAGTCGTTACTTGTGGTGAGCTTCTCCATACTCCAACAGAAGAAATAACCGAGGATTTAAAATGTCAAGGAGTGACACATGTCCGCCGTATTAAAATACGAAGGGAAGGGAAACTCCTAGACACAAAGCCCCCTCAGGGGCACATCTTCTTCAGGTGTGACGGGCATCACGACCCCGAGGTACCCTAGTGTCTGCTCTCCTTTCGAGTTTTAGCCTTCCTTTTGAGTTTCTGCTTTTTTCTTCCTTCCCTCGAGGGTAGGCGAGGGAGCTCTCCATGAGAAGCTGTTGCCGCTCTGTTTGCTTCGTGCTTCTCATGGACAGCAAATTACCCCCACGTGTTGGCCGTGCGTGGCATCCCATTAGATGGGTGGTACATTTCGGTCCCCGGTGTATCAATCGGCTGGTATCCCAGCCATTTGGCTGGTCTGCTCAAGGGGATCAAGCGAAGGGGTCACTCCTTGGGCTTGGCGTTAAGGGTGGTCACTGTCCCCGGGGGTGACTCCCAGCGTATAGGCTCCGGCTAGCACCAAGGTAAGCGCCGAGGCTGGGAATATCCAGAGCCGGTGGCTGCCTTCCCTTGTTGGGCTCCGTGGAGGGTGGTGCCGTCGGGCCTGAATCCCGACAAATGTCATATGGGAAAAAGAAAAACTGGTCCCTTCAGTGGGCAACGAATAGAATCAACTTCAAAACGACACACTTTTCCAACATATTTTATAATTCACCGCAATTCCACTAGTAATGAAACCTTCCATAATGTATCGCCTTTCTTGGTAGAAAAAGGAATTACTAGTAGTGTAGGCGAAGTAAAATCAACCAAAAAACTTCGGTCTGGTGACCTTCTTGTTGAAGTGGAATCCCCGAAGCAAGCCAAACAAATCGCAAAATTAAATTCATTGTCGACTATTTCTGTTACTGTTAACCCCCATGCCACATTGAACTCTTCTAAGGGCGTTATTTCCTGTGGGGAATTGCTGAATGAATCCGTGGAAAAAATAACTGAAGAACTAAGTAGTCAAGGAGTGACCCATGTGCGCCGCATTACGATTCGGAGGGATGGTCAGCTCCTAAATACAAAGCACCTGATACTAACTTTCGACTCTGCCAAATTGCCTGAACATATTAAAGCAGGTTATATGCGCCTCTCTGTTAGGACATATATTCCCAACCCACTCCGCTGTTTTAAGTGCCAACGATTCGGACATTCGAAAACTTCTTGCCGCGGAACACTCACCTGCGCCCGTTGTGCAGAAGTCGGACATGAAAGCAATGATTGCACCCGAACAGAAAAGTGTGTTAACTGTAAGGGGGAGCACACTTCGTTTTCACGAAACTGTTTTGCCTGGAAACAGGAAAAAGAAATTATAACCACAAAAATAAAAAAACAAATCTCGTATCAAGAAGCAAGGAAACTTGTGAAATCCCAGACGCCTACACCTGGAAATAGTTACGTTTCTGTCGCCAAGAAATCAATTTCTGCTCCTTCCGCCGACAGCAATAAAGATATCTCTACTGTTTCTATTTCTAAACCTTCTGATTCCACTACAAGAGCACCTCCTCCAATAACCAACTTGCCTATTTCTGCCTCTCCATCTGTTGCTCCGGTCAGTGAAGAAGCTTTAGCTTCGCCCGACTTCACTGATTTTAAACTCGTTACAAACAGAAAAAAGCTGAAAAAGGACTCTCCAACTAAAAAAAATAATAGCATTGCCAAAGCTGAAAAGATTACAAAATTTTACACCTCCTCTCGCCGTGAAGTTCCTAACTCCGTTCCAACAAAGGATGACACCTGCACACATAAGTCTGCATTAAAACCTTTTGAAACCAAGAAACCCACTTCTGTCGACACTCAACTTTTACCTATGGCTGTTCTCCCTCCATTAGAAAAACAACTTTTACAATCTCGGGAATCTGATGCGGATGCCGAGATGAGCTCCTCCTCTTTATCAGAAGAGGATGCCTTGGAATATGACATGTCGGAGGATTTGGAAGACTCACCTGCAGTTAACAGTCCTCCACCCTCTTCCAAACCACAAAAAGGAGACAAATACAAAAACAGGTAGCATTATTGCTTCTGTTTGGCACATTGTTTGCCTTTTTTTAAAAAACAATATTTTAAAAACAAACGACCTACGCTACATTGTTTTCTTTCAACTAACTTGTTTAGTTCTTTTAATTTTTTAAACATTTTCTCTATATAGATTTCGTCCTTGGAATTTTATTTGGTCCTTGCCCACCATGTGATATTTTAGACATATTTTACATCTGATATATTTTAAAACTTGCATTTTTTATCTCTTTCCAACGTTCATCTATCCCTTTTTGGCAACATGATTTTATCTTTTCATATGCAACTATGAATTTCAAATTTTTTTAGAATTTTATCCACCTCTTTTATATAACACCATATATTTTATCACCGTGAGCCTGTTTATCTACCATACGTTTGGCGCAGTTTAGCCAAAAATGGCTCTTGCGCCATTAAACCCCAACCAACCAACCAACCAACCAACCTAGACACAAAGCATCTAGTTCTGACATTCCACTCTCCCAAACTACCTCAGTCCATTAAAGCAGGTTATATGAACTTGGCAGTGAAAACATACATTCCAAACCCACTTCGATGCTTTAAGTGCCAGCGATTTGGGCATTCAAAACTTGCATGCCGCGGTACTCTTGCTTGTGCCCGATGTGGTGAAAAAAATCACGACAGTCTACAATGTTCCGCACAGGAAAAGTGCGCGAATTGTAAAGGAAACCATACCTCCTATTCCCACTCTTGTCCATCCTGGCAGTTTGAAAAAGAAGTAATCTCGGTTAAAATAAAACAACAAATTTCATATCCCGAAGCGAGAAAAATAGTCAAAGCTCAAACACCCACAGGTGGAACTAGCTATTCAGCTGCAATCAAACAATCGGTTCTAGCAAAAGTTAGGCAGATAAACCCAACAGACACTATGAATGATTCCACAACTTCCGAAGAAACACTTAAACCCCCTAAAGATATGCATTTAGTTTTTGATATACCGAGTTCATCTACTATTCCAACTGAACAACCCGAATCCAATACAACCCCTGATTTAAATTCAGATTCACATGATGCGTCCGATTTTAAAACTGTTACGAAGAAAAAGAGACCTAAAAAACCACCTAAAATTACAACTGAAAACCAGAGGGAATTAAATTCAGAAAAAGGTTCTAAGTTTTGGACGACATCACCTTTACAGGCTTCAACTTCTGCTACTATGCAGGTTGATGATCTTCCTCCTTCACTGAATGCAAATAATTGCCTCAAAGTTACTGATGAAACCAAATCTCTGTCTGTTAACTCAGCCTCGGAACCTATACCAATGGACGATACATGCAATAAAACCGACAAAGATACTGAATCATCTGAAATCGAAGATGCAATAAATTACGATCCCCACGAAACAATTGAAGAAATGCCTGCTGTTGTCGAAGAACAACAACAACCCTCTACTAACTCTACCTGTCTTGAAAGTACAACCATAAGACAGCAATCAAAGAAATGTCACTTTCGTTTTGTGGATTTTAAAACTTTTTATAATTCAACCTTAAGTACCCCTGTCCATGACAAGTACTTAAAAAAACACCAAATCAAAAGGCTACAATGATTTTTTCTGACAATTTTTCTTTCACTCTTTTTAATTTAATTTTTTTTCTAACTTCTGGTTCCAATTTTATCTCTTTTGTATTTTGATTGTTTTTCCCCCATAATACGAGTGGGAAAAATTACTTTTTTCGCTATTGCACTTCCTGATAGTTTGGCGACTGTCATCTCTGGTTTTTAATGCATCTTGGATTTTACCATACGATTTTTAGTTTCTATTCTTGTACAATTGTAAAATGTTAGAATTTTAAGTACATGTTGTTTTATATCACCATATGTTTAAACACCATGTTCCTGTTTCACCACCATAAGCTTGGCGCAGCATAGCCAAATATGGCTCTTGCGCCATTAAAACCCAACCAACCAACCAACCATTCATCCACCTGTATTGAAAAGAAGGGGCTCTTTTTTATTCTTTCATTTATAGTTGCTTCAATGTCAATAGACATGTCCTTAATTCTCCGAGAAACTGTGCTGTTAGACAAAGGAATATTTTTGACATGGTCTTTACCGAACATGCATTCAACCGCATCCTTGATACACGGAAATACCAAATTTTCAGCGATAGTATGATTTTTTCCACTTTTAGCAATATGATAACTTATTCTATATGATGCCTCAATCGCAGCCTCATTTGCTTTGTTTGTGGATATCAAACAAGAATTTAAATTATGGCTGTTGGATAGTCGTTGGAAAAAACTAATATTTCTTTGCTTATAAGTTGTATGTTTCGTTTCTAAATGGCGCATTAGTAAAGATGGTTTCATGCTGCCATTTGACAATATCTCTCCGCAAACAACACAGGGGGTTTTGGACAATCTTCATCACCCGTGACGGAAAATCCAAATTTTAAGTATTCGTTAGAATATTTTCTCTTCTTCGGTGATGCACTGATGTTTTGGGGGGTTTTTTTAACAAAATAAATTTTATTTCGTACCTGAATAGGTCAATCAGTCGGCCTTTGCACTTCATGATTATCATCTTGCTGATCCACAGTTATCCCCATAGCTGCCAAATTGGTAGTTCGAATTTCACTTCTAGATGCCTATCTCTTAAGAGTTCCAGTTTTCAACCACTTGTCCATTTTGAGAAATCAAACAATATCGAATTAAATCACTCTAAAGTTAAGCACTTCAAATTTAGCACACATAGCCTACAAACACCAGTTTTGTGGACCACTAAACAAACAAAACGAATCAAATTGATCACCCATAAAACACAAAGCTTGATGTATATGAACAGTGGTTATTCATTACGCATCCCAATCGAGCAATTAATGATGCCTGCGTTTAATCATGCTTTTAATAAAAACGTCAAAACAAGAATCTTTGAGATGATTTCGGATTGTTCTCGATAAGCCTAAATTAGAAAAACAAAAATAAAAAGCACAGCTTTTGTGAACACACTGACGATTCATGCATAATCGGGGCTGATGAAAACAAAATATTAATCATTTACCAGGCTTTCTTATGCTTTTTTTTTTTTCTTATTTTGAGCGTAGGTTTTAGATTAGCTCAACTTTTACTTTTCACACGAACTTAGGGGGAAAAAAATACTGTAACTTTTTTAATCCTTTATATTTCCTTGTGTCCGCTATTACTGACTTTGATTTCTCGTACCCCCAACTGGTCCTTCGCGTACCCCTAGGGGTACGCGTACTACAGGTTGAGAACCTCTGTCCTAATAGAAAGAAGTCTAATGCTACACTCACTGAACAGAATGTTCCAAAAATGATGAGTCATGCATAGTACAATACATTGCTACAAACATGCTTCAACAGGCACAAACTTGCAACCAATAGTATTTCACTATTGGTCTTGAAAAGCAAGTAGGGGAGGAGAAAAGAAGATCTGGGGTAGCCAATGAAATTCTTTTAATGTCTTAATAAGTAAAAACAAATAAATAAACATGTAGGAAGTGTAGTGGATGAAAAAAAGACAAATTTTGTGCATATAAAAATGAATTTTAATTCCATACATTCAAAAGATTTTTTTCTTTTATTGATTTAAAATGGTATTTTTATATTGAATATTAGTTTTTGTATTATCTCATTCTAAAAGTAACTCATTCAACATAAAATTTCATTTTTAGAAAATTATCTTTAAAATTTTAAATTCCTAAATTTTCTCAAATAATATAAACTCGCACACTGCATCAAAATAGATGAAACACCTCCAAGCTGGATATTTATTGGTTGATAAATATTTAATTATTCACTCTAAGCTCTAAAATATTAATTAATTTGTTGTTACTTTTTGTAAATTAAGACATAAATAAAAGATTGAAATCACCATATAGTTAGAAAATTCATAGTAGAAAATAAAACTTGCATGAAAGCTTTATTTAACAAGTAATTTCTGGCCCTTGTGCCATAAAACCCCAATCACTCACTCACTTAACAAGTAATAATGTAAGATTAACAATGCTAATGATATAAGATTTGCCAAAATTATACTATGTATATAAAAAGCAAAATTCAACATGTGACTCATCCATGTGAAACTTATCCTACATGTATCATTGGATCCCATGACGATCCCAAAATGAAACTTGGGGAGATATTAGAGCACAGTACAAACTAATTTTCAGAATTTTAAAATTGTCGCATTTCGAGAAATTAAAATTTAAAAATTAAATTAAATTTTAAAATTAAAATTTGTGCCATGTTGTACATCAAATTAAAGCTCATTAAAGGAGCTTTAATATAAGATAAAATTCAAGCTTATATCTTTTTTCGTTCTTGAGATATTGAAGTTTAACTGTCACAAAGTAGAGCATTTTTTTAATGAAAATTTCAATAATTAATAACTCATCAATGAAATGCATGGATTTTTTTTTTTTTTTTACATTTTCATTCATAGCTATTTTAAAACTGTTGATTTGACATGGAATGACCCTACTACAGCAATTAACATTCAATGCTAATAGTCTTAGAATTGTGTACTGGGAACGCTTATGGGATTAAAAATAAAATTAATCAATTTAGATTATTTGTAAATAAGTATAAACCCCGATGTTGTTCTTCTCCAAGAAACTCACCAGAGACCAAATCAGAAAGACTTTCTGGCAAATTCTGATTCCTATTACAGCTATTACAAAATCAACATCCCCAATAACCCAGTGATGGGACAGCAGTTTTTAGCAAAAATTCCATCCCTCATAATGAATTAATCCCACCCAGCTTAAGATACGTTGAAGCCTCAGCTGTCAAATTCACCCAAAAACTCATGATCCTATTATTCTCGCCTCTGTTTACATTCCCACCCCCCTCTTCAGATAACGCTATGTTTACCTTCGATATAGAAGTGCTTTCACAAATAGGACCTAATCAAATTATTTGCGGAGACTTCAATGCGCATCACCCCTCTTGGGGCTGAATGTGCTAAAGGTAAATCCCTCACACATTTTGCTGTTGAATCTGGAGTTGAAATTATTAATCCTTATACCCCAACCAATTATGGAACATTTTCGACCTCTACCATTGATCTAGCCCTGGTCAAGGATTTTCTATACCCTTTTGAAATTTGATTCTTGACTTAAGCTCTGACCACAACCCTGTCTTGCTAAATTTTTTCCTTAAGTATACTACAGGCAAATTAATTACTAACTGGAATACATTGACCAATACCCTTAATAAAATCAAATTTGAGAACCCAGATATAACTATCTCCCCTGTCCAACATGAAAAATTCATTACAAATTTAGAAAATCAAATTAATCGTGCCAAGTTAAATTCCAACTATGTTAGAGCTAAACCTAAAGAACTCACTGCTAAACGAAATTATGCCAGAAAGACTTCCAGATCACTAGATATCCTGTCCTCAAGAGGCATCTTAATAAATTAAATAAGCAAATTAATAAACTTGAAAATGAATTTCGTTAATGAATCAATTAATGTTAATACCGAGGACAGTACCTTATGGAAATATGAAAGGAATAAATGATTAAAAATGTAATTATTGCGATGTTCAAAATGTTTAATATATATTCAAAGTTACAAACATATAAATAATTATAACAAATAAAATGAAAATAATTTTACATTGTATTTTTAAACATTACATTCACTTATTTTTTTTTTTAAATCCGATAGGTTTTCATCCACATACTTAAGCATTACTTCAGTTTTTTGAAAAGTTTTTCCATTGTTTTCATATAGTTGGCGCTTTTACATTTTTACGTAGATAAATTAATATAGTTTGGTGCAGTATAGCCAACTATGGCTCTTGTGCCAGGAAATCAAAACAAACTCAAACTAAAAAAAAATCTGTGTACATCAGACATGACACATTTCAGCGGAAACGCGGATTTCCGCTTTTTCGGCATCGGATTTTATCATTCTTAATTTTTTATTATATAACAATTCTACAATATTTTTAATATCTTAAGCACTTTTTGTATAAATTTATTTATTTTATTGCTAGATTAATTACACTTATTTTACTTCTCGGTGTTTATGTTTGATACGATTCACTATTTATGAAGTTCAGCTTTTTTTGTTCCAAGCCTGTGTCATGTCTGGTACATTTATTCGCTCTTTGCAAATTTAATTATTCAAATAGCACGGAAAGTTGTTTGATCATATACGAAAAACAGACAAAAACCACATTCATTTTAAATAATTTATTCTTCAAATCATCAAAGTAGAACTCATTACAGTATGGGACAGCTCAGCTCAGTACAGAGTGTCTTAGGGTTCCAAGTTGTGCTTCTGTGTGCTTTCATTTTCTATTGCCACACAGCACACCCACGATTGCTGAAAACCATGGTCACCTGCCTTCTAACAGATGTTTCCTCTCCTTCTTGCCATTCCTAAAAAGTTTATAAAAACAAACTTATTAAAATTTTGGATGAGGTAGAAGATGCCATTTTTAGGAAATGTCAATAATGAATTCATTCGATCTATCCATGCTTTTTTTAAATTTTATTGCAGGTCTGAACAGAAGTTCTGCTAGCCATTTGGTCAACTTGAGTAGCAGTTAAGTATCTTTTTATCAGTTGTCAGTGGATGAAGTTTGTACGGCTTCATCCAATATGTCAAAATCCTTCAGTGAGGGGAGTCGGTTTTGGATGCAATGGATGATGGTGCAGTTGTATTTAAAAAATGGTCTTTGTTCAGTACTGAAGGGATCCTTCCAGATAATGCGTTTACTCCCTGAAACTGTACAACTGTTGCTGTGCAAGTGATATAAATACAGGGTGGTCATAAATTACTGGACCCATTTCAATAATTAATAATAAAAAAAAAACTATTCCTGGCCTGGATTTTCTTCAAAAATTTAACTTTACAGTAGACCTGGAGAAGAACAAGATACAGACAGGAGGAGAGGAAATCCCTCTGTTTTCAGCCAGTGTAAAGCATTCAAAGTCGTGCTCTGTATTGGCCGAAAAGAGAATTATGATACCAGCAAGATCAGAATTTCTAACCCAGGGAGTTCCTGGACAGTTCAGATATGCCATAACAGACTTTCCTTGCCAAATCTCCCAGAAAGGTGTTCTTGTGGCAGCCACACTCATTGATTTGGGAAGTTCTGAATTTAAACAATAAACCAAAGATTCTCAACAAAGAAGCTATTATTGCAACCTGTGAACCAGTGGTGCATATCGTCGCTCGTCCTCAAGAATTTTCTGGAGCACAAAATCTCTTCTCCTGTCTTTTGAATTTTAAGGAATCTGAAGGCCAGATAGCTTGCTAGAACCAAAGACTTCAGGAGTATGATTTCAAAATCCAGCATCGCAAAGGGACCTCTCACGGAAATGCAGATGCCCTCTCTCGAAGACCCTGCAAAGAAAGCTGCAAACATTGCACAAATGCAGAGAAAAAGTTTGGAATGGAGACAGATATTTCCATGAAAGTTTTAACAACGACAATTGTAGATCCCTGATCTTCATGCGAGACCCAAAAGGCACAGCTAGAAGATCTACTATTAAAATAATTCTGGAGAAGAAACTAAATTCGACAGATCGACCGTCTTGGCAAGAAATCTCTCCGGAGAGTCCTGCAACATAACGATACTGGGCTCTTTGGGACTCTATACATCTTAAGGATGGTGTTGTATATCGTAGGTGGGAGAGTAATGATGGAAGCTCCTGTCGATGGCAACTAATTCTCCCAAAAAGTAGAATTCCAGAAGTTCTGCGAGAGACTCATGAAAACTTTAAGTAAAACACAAGACCAATTTTATTGGTATTGACTTCGTGACGCCGTTGAAAAATGGTGTAGAGAATGCCATGCTTGCAGAGCCTGAAAAGGACCTAAAACAAGGACTAAAGGTCGCTTGCAGCACTATAATGTGGGCACACCGTTCGAAAGAATGGCTTTGGATATCCTAGGACCTTTTCCAGTAACAACAAAAGGAAATCAATATGTCCTAGTATTAATGGACTATTTTAACCAAGTGGCCTGAAGCAATTCCCATTCCAGACCAGGAAGCCTCGACTGTAGCTGAAGAACTCGTACGAAGCTGGATTTCATTCGGATCAAGGTACAAATTTTAATTCTGCCCTCTTTACTGAGCTTTTGGGAATTCTGAAAACCCGAGCAACCATGTTACATCCTGAGTCCGATGGCATGGTCGAGATAATTAATCGAACGATTTTAAATCATCTGTCTTTGTTTTGAGGAACTAGACAGATTGGGATACACATTTGCCACTCTTCCTCTTGACCTATAGGAGCACGGAACATGAAGTGACCAGATTGCCTCCAAGGGAAATGCTTTTGAGTCGAAAGTTACGATTGCCCTGTGATATTCTCTTTGGACGACTGAATGAAATGCTTTCATTGCCGAATGAATACATGAAAAATTAGAAGACACGCTTGGAAAGCATACATGCGTTTGCCAGAGAGCGAATCAAACTGGCCAGTGAACGAATGAAAACTCGTTACGACACCAGAGTAACAGAACACCATTTTATGGAGGGGATCGAGTCTGGATGTATAACCCAAAGTGACGGAGAGATCCGAGTCGCAACAGAACTGGGAAGGACCATATACTGTTGTCAAGAAACTGAATGATGTTGTTGACAGAGTACAGAGGTTACGTGCCAAGCCAAAAGTCATCCATATTAATTGGCTAGCTCCATATCGGGCCACTGATCACGGTTCTATGTAATGAGACTTCCGGGGTGTGCAGTCTTTAAAGAGGGGAGCAGTGTTATAAAGCTATAAAGTTGCTTCCCTGAGATGCTAATCTTGGCGACAAAAGGAATTTTCTAGAAAGACCTTGAACTGTCGACCTATTTCTACTGGCTTCGTGAACTTTCTGGAGAATAATTCCTTTGTCACTTCCGGTTGAAAAAGTATAAAACAAAGCTCTCAAGCCAAGAGGAATTAGTTGGATTTTGATCAGCAGGAATGCTGGTGAGCTGAGAAGACACTGACTGCTATTTTGCAAGTGCTGTATTTGAGATTTATTGGTAATCTCTGTCGTGAATTTTTAGAAGTACTGTTTTAATACTTGTGCTACATTTCTTTGCTTAAAATATTTGGAACATAAAGAGCTTTATTTTTTAAATCCGCTTATTGGACTGGATTCACATAAACCCACAAGACGATTTTGTCACAATAGTTTGCGTAAGGGAAATTAATACATGAAGAAATAGTGAAATTAATATAATGAAAATGTAATTTTTATTATATTTAATTATACTTGGTGGATAAAGATTTTGTATGAAAATTTCAAAATTCCTGGTTACATTAGGAAGTGACAAAATAAAACCAGACAAGCATAAATTGCCAAAACAATGAATGTATGCTCGGAGCTCAACAGTAAGGTGCTAGAGTTCCATATTCTTATATGGCCAAGTCTGGCCCTTGCGCCATAAAACCGAAAATCACTCACTCACTCACTCACCCATATTCTTATAAATACCATGAGTTTTGAAGTACCCTGTACACCTCTAATTTTGCATAAATATTTATTCAAACCACCTTCTGCATCCTTAGTTATTATTTAAAAATCATTTCTGTTATAAAAACTCTATTTAATCCAGCTTATTATACGTTTACTAAGGAGTTATACCTTATCAAACAATAAGGATTTACTGCAATAATTGCGCGTTCCTATTTCGTTTTTCATAACCTCTGCACTCGGGGCAAAACCGGGAAGTGGCCTAAGACTGGGATAGTCAGATGATTCATACAATTAAAACGATAAAAACACATCAGTTGTTGATTGGTCATACTTTTTAATGATGTATTTTCTAATTTAAATAAAGAAGAAGGATTAAATCCAATGTAAAAACAGTCCTAGCTGTGCCCACGGAAGCTGCAGTGGCGCGGAGGAAGAAGACAACTGCGTTATATGTGAATTTTGAAGCAAATATTGTTCAATTGCCATACAAAATAAAAATCATTGCAAATTTTCCACTGAACATCGAGTTCATTTGAATTTTTTTATAAAAAAATATTTTATAAAATAATGAAACTGTCGATTTTCTGGAAATATATATAATATGAATATTTGAATACTAAAGAATCAATATTTGAATACAATTTGACGAGTTTTATGTCGAATAGTTTAGCTTTAACGGGCCTTCGAATCTCAGCTACCCGGTTTAAGCCCACTTTCTCCTACTAGTACTATTTTAAAAGACTTGTAAAAGAAAAGATTTCAAATGAATATGCATTTGTAGCATTTAATTTTTAATAATTAAAGTTGTTCAGTATATTTTCAGTTATACGTCGTTTTAGATTCTTATAAAAATTACACACGATGGTAGAATCTCATTCAGAATTTTTTTTAGAAAAATAAAAATACTTACGTGCAGCTTCTGCAAATGCTCCAAACTCAGTGAAAAATTCTTGAATTTTGAAGATATTTGTAAAGTACCATTTAAATTAAGGAATGTTCTACCCTCAAATTCCAAAATTATTCGTCTCATTCTAGCTAGCATCACCTTTATATTAAGAACCTTGTGAAAGATAACTTAGTGTAGTGAAGCTAGTTTCTCACCGTATTCAAATGAACATTTGGATTAATTAATATTTCTTTATTGTTTAAAAGACATAGTGAGATTTGATTGACGTTTGTGATGTTGTAAACAAGTGGTCTCAATTACGTTCTCTAAAATGAAGCTGTAGATCAAAGCTCGCTTTAAACCTTTCAAGTTCAATACATGTTTCGTTTTGAAAATTACTAAATTTATTTCAAAAATTAGTATCAGACATGTAGCTAATCATAAATATGTAAAGGACAGAAAATTAAACATTTAAAAAAAATTTGATCAAGAAATTTGTGGTTTCATAGTGAAACCAATCAACGGTAACGGACTATTTTTCCTCCGAATAAGTTATCATCAAAATGCAAATTAAATTACGAATTTAATCTAAAAGTATAAGTGAGTATTCATGATATTTAACCTTCGTGAAAATTAATGTTACTATCAAAAATTCAATTTTTAAAAAAATATTCAATTTATAAAAGAACCCTCATCATTTTGTTTCTCTTAGAAATCAAAAGCAATTTAGTTCTTGGAATGCCGATATCTATGCGAATACTAACGGTATTGAATTGGAATTTTTACATAAGTTGGCCTATATATCTGGCTCTTAGGTTATGAAAGAAAAATTACGCTACGTTTCTCCCATAAAAAAAATGTTCAATGCGTGGTTTCACTGCGAAAGGGTTAAAGAACAAAACCATAAGACCTATTATTTTCAATAAAAGGTAAGTAGTAACTAAACGATGGTTTTTTTTTTTTGGTATTTATTATTCATGAATTGTTTAATTTTTATATTATTTTTTTGTCCTGTTGTTTCACTACTAGCCGAAACAAGTGAAAATAAATATTAAAAAATTTAAAACCTATAAATGCATATCTTCATACCTCTGATAATAATAAAGGAGAACGTGTGTGTATTGGTTCTCTACAGGGAAGACCGCTGGACCTAGAGCTATGAAATTTGGCACAAACCTACTTTGGAGGGTGGGAATGTGCTTCTCGGAGCCCTTTTTTGAAATTTTATTTATTTAAAAAATTAATCGAAATTTTGGCGTTTACCATTAATAACTTCCGAAAATATTACAGCACGAAAATCATTTTTACGCCATTTTTTGCCGTACAAGTTTTCCTATGTTTTTAAGCATAATTTACAACAACACTTTCGATTGTTGCAACGCAATTCGAACACAGTTCATTGTTTAAACAAATATTTAATTGTTTCTCTTTCATTGTTGAAAGATGAGGTAATATCCTAATACATTTTGCCTGCATATTTTATTTCATGAAAATTTTTGTGGAATCTGTAAATTAAGCTCTCTGAGATATTACGTATATTAAGGAATATATCCATTAACCTGAATCATTATGATTGCTATCATTTCATTCTTTTTTGGCATGTTTTAATCAAGCTATCATAAAATGTGCTGCGTTATTTTAATGCTGAAATCAAATGCAGATTGTACAAGAGGAATACGAAAGTGAAGATAGTGCCGACCACATGGAATTAGAGGTTACATGACGTGGTCAGTTATATAATTACAGATGGGATTAAAATTAGTAGATTCCTTGATACTCTGCTCCCAAAAGTCGGAAAGATTTTTGCCGACGAAAGTCTTTTTCGCTCGTCGACGGGGGGGGGGCAATTGCCCCCCCATTGGCGCCGTCCCTGGTCCGGGACATCACTCGCCAGCTAGCCGAAGTACAGTTACTAGATATTTATAGGTACAGCAACTAATAAATACCATAATTTTAGCATGAACTGTCGAAGTCTTATGATTTCATTCCTTTTTATTTGCTCAGTACATATTACCAATATTAGTCTTAAACTTTTTTCAATTGAAAGTTTTTAACCCCCCGCCCCCCAGATGTTTGCGCCCTTGGGAGGGATCCCTGTTGAGCAGCTTTTAAATTACGTGTTCAACTTTCAAAATAACCTTTTTCAGATTCTTATGAAAGATAATTTCATGCATTGAAGTTAGTTTTCAACCTTATTCAAATTAACACGATTGGCCGAAAGAATAAATTAATGTTGCTCTTTATTTTAAAAAATAAATGATTCAAAAATGTATTTTAATGGGAAAAAATCCATATCAATTATTATTTTGAAAAAATCTTGATGGAATTTTCATTTATTTATTTTCATTATCGAAATTTGTTTCATTTCAATTAGTAATTTTTCTCAATATTCTAACAGGTTTCATTTTGTCCCGTTTTCTAATAACTTTAGAAGTATATGTTTCCATTAAAAATCTTGCGAGGAATAGTCTTCCAATTAAAAATAAAGTTAAAAGAAAATTATATTATGCATCATAGTAGATGCACGTTTGTGTATTATATACCAGTGGCGGCGATTCGTAACACCGCAATGTTTGCTATAAAAAGTAAATTTTTATTTCAATTCAGCTGCTTAAAGTTAGGAATTACAAAAAAAATAATAATAATAATAACAGTCTTCAAGAAAGCTAGCTACTTTTGCAACTACAATTTTCAATTTTGATGCACATTACTTTTAAGTAGCTCTACATCTTTTGCTGCACCGTCGCCGCTAATATTAGACACCATAAAAATATTTGATTTTTAAGTTTGTACATTTATCACCGAAATTGGAACTGAGGCACATCCATACTTGCAACAGCCCTGGTTAAGCATAGGCCATGCAGTGCCACCTATGAATTAGGTTTTTAACTAAATTCGGTATCGGAAAATTGTCACACCGCGCCATCTATGAAATACATAAGAAACTACTTGAACAAGCAAGGGAGTTATGTGTTCGATTTTAAAATCATTATATTATTATTTCTCATTATTTACATCTTATTAAAGACCGTAGCCTGCTTTTCAGAATCAAGAAACACAAACATTTCTGAAGTTTTTCTAACTTTTTTCAACAGATTATGGAATGGAGTGATTTTTTTCATAGAAAATCAGACCTCAAAACAAAATAATGACTTTTTAATGATAAGAACATATTTATTATCAGATTAATTTTGCAATAAAGCAATGAACTTCCAAGTAACTGAATATTTACTGGAAAATGATTTATTGAAAATCATTATCAAATGATAAGTTTGCTATGTGCATTGTTT
>BGPR01024619.1:13026-23063 GCA_013235015.1 Araneus ventricosus | reverse complement strand
GACGCATATAGGCATTCTGTACTCAAGTAGAGCACCATTGTAACTTTGGAGGGCTCTGATTGGACAAGCGAATCTGACGTCACTCTTCTGCACATCGCATCAACAGTGAGATACGCGTATCTTGTTTATAGTTCTTAAAACTCTAAATACAATTTTTTCTGCAAGATATTGCCTGAATTTGTTTTCAAAAGGGGAAATCTTTCTTCTTCTTGATTTAATGTCGTTAGATTTGCTTTAAATTCTTGCTTTGTGAATATATTGTCATGTTTTAAAAATGTGTAACAGATGGCAGCACGGTAGCTTGCACTCGTGCTCGTAAATGCCTAATACATCTATACTTAATTCCTCTAATATATTCTATACTCATTCTAAAACTGATTTGAAAATTCTTTCTAAATTTTACTTCAAAATTTAATTTTAATAACTCTCTACAAAACTCAATTTTGGTTAAAAAAATATTAAATTTTGCTTGAATCAGTGAAATACGATTTTCAAATTTTTACTGAAATAAGACAAGTTTTTTTTAACTACAATCCTTTTTCATAAGTCGTAATCGAGTGCCATAATAAAAGGTTGGCTCCTGTTAGAAAATCCTGATCAGCACTACTGTTAGAGATCTTGATAGCCATTCACTGTCTGGTATTTTTATTCATCTTAACCATTCAAACAATATTTAAAACACACGTTTTATTTTTAACCATTTGCAAATATTGCAGTTGGTAATATTTTTTATTTGTTTGCTCTATTAATGAGACAGTGAAATCATGCTAAGTATTTCGGTTGCATGTGTTTGTGAGAAAGTCAAGAGAATACATAATTAACCATTATGGAAGATGAAATGAAATGAGATAAAATAAATTATTTAAAGTTGTTTCACTTTGGCGCAAAATTCTTCTAACGGTCATATTAGAAATTACGCTGCAAAAATTGTGTGAACATAAATCTAATATTCATAAATTTCCATACTCCAATTGAGATTTGCACTAATAACAGATTTGTCTTCCTGGTTGATGGCAGAAAGATTTCTTAATTATAACATATTGAGTTTTTGAAATAAAAATGTGAATAAAAAAATTTAATAATCATTTTAAAAATTTAAATTAATGCAAAAAACAATTTTGCACCGAGTATAGAGAAAGAGCAATGTTGTAAAATACATGATCAAAGAAATTTTTATTTAAAATACAAAATATTTTTTTAAATTTAAAAAAAGAAAAAAAATCCTTTAGGTATTCTTATGAATAAATACACTGTATTACAAAATACGCAGTATACTTTCGATAACTCAAAATAAGAAAAAAGAAAATTGAGACAGCAAGGTAACCCTCAAAAGATAAAAATCACCCAAAATAACATAATCGGAATTCTGAATAGCCATGGCGTGTTACACGAAAAAGATTTCGCCATCGCTATTTGAAAGAATCAGTCAGAGCGTGGTCAGAGGTAAAAAAACAAGCAAAGCATAGTTACGTCACATTCGCTTGTCCAATCAGAGCCCCCCAAAGTTACAATGGTGCTCTGCTCGAGTACAGTATGCCTATATGCGGCCGGGACCGCCTCGATCGGTCCGAAAGGGTTAAGGGATGTAATAGTAACTTTCGCAATTGTAAAACTATTTGGCAATTCAATTTTAACCAATGCAAATTATGAAGCCGTAAATTCTTTTCGAACTTTAATAATGCCAGAGAATATTGATGATGATATCTGCAGTTTCAGAACATTATAAATTTGCTTCTTTTAGATATCCATGTTAATTCATAAAAATATTGATAATTATCATTTAAATTTTGCCCTCTAAATCAGTGGTGCGCAAGATATTTTCATTTCCAACCCCCTCACATTGTGTAAAATTATTTCGCGACCCCCAAATGTGTCGCGACCACGCTTCTTGAAGAAACGCCTTATATTTTATATTGTAAAAGTAAATTGTTTTGAATTTAGCGACCCACAAAAATTTTCCCGTGACCCCTTTTGGGGTCGCGTCGCACGGTTTGTGCATGACTGATTTAAATGAGCTTCAATGACTAATATATCAATAAGATAATTTACTGTAGCTAATTATAGATATTTTAATTTAGTGAATTGTAAATCTATAATTAGCTTAACATATCAGTCTAAATGATAAAATTCTTTGCGTATTTGGTTAGGTTTTATTTACCATTACAGTAATATAAGTAGTATAATGAAGAGCTTGCATACCAATTTTCGTTAAGACCGCCAAGTATGTCAACCGGCTTATTTTTTATCTGTATTTTGGGGACTTTGGCCCACCCTGCCTTCAGGGACTGGGTTAGGGCTTATTTACACGTACAATAATTAAACTCAGCTAATAAAGAAACTGAGTATCAAGTTTTATCAAAATCGCCAAGCACGTCAACTAGCCTACTTGTTACATGTATTTTAGGGACTTTGGCCCACCCTGCCTGATGACATGGTTTGGGCTTATTTACTCCTACAGTACTTCTTGTCGGCTGAGGAGGAACCGGTGTACAAGTTTTATCAAAATTCACAAGCATGTGAACCTGGGTATTTTTGACATGTATTTTGGGAGATTTTATCCCACCCTGCCCTGACGGACTGTGGTAGGTCATATTTACACCTACAGTATTTTAAGTCTGTTAATGAGGAATCCGTGTACCACGTTTCCTCAAAATTTGTAACCATTCGGAAGTGATTCTGAAACAAACATATATACATACATATATACTTTGAGTTTCATGTATATAGATGGAATCGAAAAATACAATATTAAATCAAATAATGTCTTCTAAAAGATTTTCTTTCTAAGAATTTCATTATTGTTTGTTTTCATATATACTATTTCACTAAAAGATGAAATAAAAACGAAAACACCATTTTTTGATTTCACAAATAAGTTATTTATGAAAAAATTATCCAAGGTTCAAATTTTATTTAACCCTCTGACTGCTTACACCGCGATTTTAGCGGGTATGAAATAAATCTATTTTCTCCTGTATCTTTCGATTTCCGCAAAATGTTTTATTTACTTACAACTATTATAGTACTGAATCATATTATACAATAGATTCCCCGGAATCTAAATCCTAGGTATCCGAAAATTCAAATGGAGTGAAAATCCTTTTTTTTTAATTTTCTAAAAACTTTTTACCGAAAAATGAAGGAAAAATAACAGTTACGAATCAGAAACAAAGCTAATGTTTATTCCTCATTTAAAAGAAATTTCCTAATTGGTTTTTATAAATAAATACAGCGCCCTAATTAGTAGAAAGAAACTCAGTATCTTTCTTTTTACTCTAAACTTGTTTCCCACTGTACCGTGCGAATCACCGGGAGCTCTTTTCGTACTCTTTCGCAGAACACCCAGCGTCAATACTCTACTGAATTTGGTATATTACCGAAGTTTCCGTATAATCCGAATTCCCTAGAAACGAGATAACAATTAGGTCCAATTGGTTCAGATTCCCGAGGTTCTACTGTACCAATAAAAAGCCTTGCACATAAATAACAATTCGCTTCGATCCAACGTATCTGAACATGTTTGCGAACATTGCATCTAATTAGCGATTTAAACGGTGCCCATTTCTTTTTTAGTCGTCAAGTTTCAAACTGAAGTAAGCAGGACCTGCCATTTTAATAAAATTGTTTATGCTACGCTTACTTCTTGCAACATACTCACCTAAAATGTACCAAAATGAGTCGGGGTTATTTTCATAATCTCCTGATGCAATATTGCTGTAACAAATACCAATACACGAAATAAATTAATAAGTATTATCTATAAATGAAAATAATAATTATTTGTTATCTGCACATAATGACAAATGAAAAAGTGTTTTCACAAGCGAAAAGTTAGTGACATAATAGCTCCTATAATAACTATCCTATAATAATATCGTAATAATAATATGACAAAATAATAATTTTACTTCTTTCATTGTAACATTGTATTTTAAATTTTCTATTCTCATTTTACTCCGAAATTAATTTAAATTCTAATAACAATGTATTTTTTAAATTATATTTAATATTCATTTTATAAAAGTGTTCTCTCTCCCATTTTTTGCATATGAAAAATCTGTGGATGAAGAAAAGAAACAAATGTCATTTTTGTAATCAGCTTGTCTGATATACCAAAAAAAAACAATGTGTCATTAGGTAAACCCCAGTTTCGTGCTGACTTGATGGATTTATGACTAAGATGATCTTCAATGAATATACAGGATATTATGGGAAATGAACTGGAGTGACTCAAAAATAACGCTTTCTACTCACGAGATTATCTGCAGTCAGAAGCCGCTGTAAACTTTTCATAAGAATGGAACCGCAACCTCCTCTGTTCTGACACAACATCTGACAAATTCTTGAGCTATACTGCTACTTTGGACCACTTCTGAAAGAAAACCGACTATCTTGAGATTTCAAGGCCATCTCTGACTTTTTTCTGTAGGTTTTACGCCGATATGTAGGAAAGAATATAAGGTGCATCAAAGATGGGGTAAAAGAACACTTTTGCATAAAAATATAGTGTATTGTCAAAAAGCGCATAGAAATTTATCAGGTAGACTGGTAGGTAAAGCTAATTATAGTTTTGCAATTAAAAATGGTAAGTCTACAATAAAATAACTTATTTATATATTAGTCATTGAAGCTCATTTAGAGGACAAAATATAAATGTTAATAGTTCATGTTATGAATAAACCAGGATATTTAAAAGCAGCAAAATGTTATATAATTTTTGGACACTATAAATATCGTTATTAATATTTTCAGGCGTTATAAAAGTTCGAATAGGAAAGACTTTTCCGCTTGATAAATTGTTTTGGTTGAAATTGAAATGTGCAATAGTTTTACAATTGCAAAAGTTACTAAGGCATCCTAAAGAATCAGTAAAATTTCTACTAAGTGTGTTTTGGAAAGAGAAAGCTTAGATATATGGTGTAGAGAACCAGTAGAATATTTTGATGTACCGAAATACTTTTGAGTATTGTTGGAAATATATTCAACCAGAACAGAAAGGGAATCGTTCGAAAAGATAAGATATGCACGAATTGGCCACGGACTAGAATAATCATTTGATTTTTCGAAGATCATTAATGAAAAACAGGAATAAGTTTGAACCTACAAACTTTTTCTAAATCAAAATCAAAGGTATGGCTGAAAGGTTCAATAGGGCAATAATTGAAATTGTTTTTGATTATACTAAATGAAACGAAGCTGCCTTAATCATTAGAGACTGATTAAAAAACATTGCTAACTATTTATAAAACAGATTTCCCCTTAAACAATTTAACGTGGAGTCACCTTTATATTATTATAAAAGTTTAAAAAAAGTAACGATAATATCAATAAACTATGTTTTTCGACACAATTTAAATAAATTAATTTCAACTAAGTAAGTTTTTAGCGGGAAAGATCCTTTAAATTATTATAGTACTTAAAAGAAGTAACGATAATACCAATAAACTACGTTCATCGAAGGTAATAGCGAATGATAAATTAATTTCCTTGAAAATTATTTTTATTATCAAGTCATATTACTCGGGAATAAATTTATCAAAATTCGGGAGAAGAAAAAAAATTAAGGAATAATTTATATTTTGTAGGATTATTTCATATGATAAGCATTTTAAAATGATACACCAATAGCAGAAAAATGAAGCGAAATTTCATTGTTTCATATGTAAAAGGAAAAATAATATTTTAGAATGTTACAAATTTGTAATTCATTTAAATCACATTTGATGAAAGTTTTGTAAAACGTTTTAAACTTGGGGTTCTCATCTCGATGAATCTTGAATAACAGGTATTTTGCGGAGATAATCGATTTATTCCTAACGTACTTTTCATAATTCACAATATAATAAAAACAAAATAAGTTACCAGGAAAGTACAATATGCAACAATAAAATTTCCATTTATTCAACATTGCGTCATTTAGATTGGGTTTTTGGAAATGGGGGACGCGAAGTAAGTAATTCCAATTTCCACAGATGAGGGCACTGCTATCGTTTATCACATGCAAACGAGGATCCTCTGCATGTCCTCCTCCTTAGTTACCTCAAGTCTAGTATTATACCAACCTTGCTTCGTCTTAGTAATGATACATTTTTGGTAAATATGCGGATACGACGAAAAGCGAAAAGTTTTTTAATGCAGACTATAACCCTCAAAAGGTTTATGGGTTCCATTAAACAACCCGTCCAATCAATTTCCAGTATTGAAGTTCTAGTACTGAGTAGATGAAGGCTCCTGAAACTTGATTTTGTGGTCTATGAGGACGCCGGGGAAAACTGTATACAGTTCTTTGCCTTTCTTTCACTTCTATTGCTGTTCGAATTCTTCTTTTGTATGGTACATAAGTAATCCAATATTAGAACTTTTAGCTTCCCATATTAAAACATTCAAGTTTTCATATCACTTACGTAACAAACAGCAATAAAACTAATTTTCAATTACCAGCCCAGGAAAAAAGAATCCAGGCTTTATATTATAGAAATGAAGACCTGTAAAGTGAAGAACTTATTGCGTGACAAAAAATTAAAAATTTATATAGACACTTTTTCAAAATAAAAAGTGGTAACATTTTTTTACAAATTTTAAAATTTTCTTCCCTAACTATGTAAAAGGTGATATCTCATTTTAAAGCAAAACTTATTGGTTCCCGTTTGTAAACCAACCTAAATACTTAATTTTTTCCAAATATAAATACAAAGTGTGCAAATTAAAATATAAGCGCATCATGAAAAGGGCCACTTAATACACATAGGTGGGAATTTTTTCTTGGCTTAGAAAAAACTCAATATAAAAACTCCCCGTCTAGCGGCACTATAAGAAGAAAATACGCAGAAAAAAACACATTTATACTGTTATTTATAAACCTGCAGTACCCAACAATTCAATTTACGAACAATATAGTTGCATTCCAAGCAGTTGATAAGTGTTCGATTCAGGCCCGACGAATATTTATTTTTCAACAGTCGCTACTAGCCTGTATAATAGGCTGCCGCATTAAATGGTGCACATTCTTCAGCTCTTGTATTCAGAGAACTGATTCTGGACGGAAGAAAACATTTCGTTATCATCTTCTACAATAAAGTACTTTCCCATTATCATGTTACATATGCTATTACCGCTGATTAAGATTCACGGTGCTATAGCTTCATTAAGGCCGCTGAAAACTTTTGGAAGTTAAGCACGCATGTTCTTGTAAAGGTAACTTAGACGAAGACAAGGTGATAAAGCAGAAAGGTTACTAGGTTGAGCAACTCGTCCAAAAATATTTGGAATTTGGAGGCCCGGAACAAAGTGCAATTTCTGAAACAAGCATGTGAAATTTGATGAAGGAAAATGTGTGCATGTTTCAGGTGTCGCATCTAAATACGAAGATATATGTTTGAAATTTCAGAGAGATAGCATCAAGTTCTCTGAAGGTGGCTATAATTAAAAAGTTTCTGAAGTAGAAATTGATAATTCATTAATCTGGTAAAGAGAGGCTCCTAAATGTATCAAAGGAGATACTTGTAAAAGGGTTGAGTACAAAGGGAACGAAAAAAGTCTACCATTATTTTCTAGAGAAAGGAATTAGACTTCTTACATAAAGGCCATAGAAAAATACTGTAAAAGTAAAAATCTGATTTTTAATCCAGGTGATTTTTATTTTAAAACTATGCCGGACATACTGGAAGATGAACCATTCAAAGATTCGAGATGTTTCATAGTTGAAATGAAAGTGAACCTGAAGTTTATTGTGAGTCTAAGAATCCCCTTTCCATTTCAAGAACCCCAAAATATGCCGACAAAGGGACAGTGAATTATAGCCATGTAGAAGGAGATTATCATACTTAAATCTCATGATATTGTCCCTAGAACATCTAAAACAAAATTGTTGATTTCATACGACAAAGGGAGGGTTCAGTAAGAAGTAAATCTATTAAAGCCTCATCATGTGGCGAGGGGATACTTGTAGAAAGAAGGTACTAAAAAATTTTATGCTTTATTTTCCGTTATTTTTGTTCTGCTAGATTGTTCATAATTAATATAGTGGTTTTAAATGGGCAGAAGCCGCGAGCATTACGAAGTGAAACTAATTATCTTGGGAAACAAGAAGATTTTGTAATAATGAGTAAACACTAACACATGTTGGAAAAAATGTGGACTTTATAAGGATTATATCAGTTTCGTAGAGTCTGGTTTGAAAAATTTCACGATGTTATGCTTAACTTATGATTGAAGATATTTTAAAACTGTAATGATGTATATATCTTAAATAACTAAATAAACTACGTCTAGGACTACTTTGTCTTTGGGTATTATCTCGAATTTTTTAAAGAAAATGATATACACTTAAATCAACAATAATGTTTTAGTTAAAAATTCGATATAATAATTTTATTAAAAATTTTAAAAAAATTGTAGTTGTCGAATTCGAAATAGTTTATGTAAGGCTTCTTATTACCAGAAGAGCTACATAAACGCAATAAAATGGCTACTTTCTACTATAGAACTATTCTACTATACTATATTCTACTATCTAAGAATAAACTGCCAGTTTGTCCACATTTAAACGAAGACGGTTAAGATGATAAGGTAACGCAGGTGACTCTGCGTTCCTAGAGATTAGAAGCTGAAAGTTAAATTCATGTTTTAATACTTATACGAAATATACTTCAAGTGAAATGAATCAGTCTTCGAATACGAAATTTGATTTTAAATTTAAGAGGTTGTAACTAAAGTAATATTATAACAGACTTAAAATTTGGAACATATAGAAAACTGAGCTGTTTCCATTTTAAAACAGTATAAAAATATTTGTTCCTTAAAGTATTTGCATTTTTAATAGCTAATAGAAAATGTTATGTGTTTATCTTGAAGTTACATAAGTCAATATCCTGAGACAAAACAATTTTGAATAAAATCATGCCAAAATCAGCATAATATGTGAGTAAAGGTTTTGTTGTTGAACTTTATTTCAATATACTTAAAATTAAAATTTAAAACATATTGAATGTCACATAATTTGAAAATTCTGAAAGATACATGATTTTTTTGTTATAATTAGTATCGTAAAAATATTTATTGTTCAGAAATGAAATCAGATTCAACAGGTGCATAATATTTATAAAACCTATAATGTCAGAAGGAATCTAAATATAATGTCAAATATAAATGTCATAGGAATGCAATGAAAACAGTTTTATACATACCTAACCTAAATTTTTTAAAAAACTATTGTAACCTAAATTTTTAAAAACACATTTTGGAAAAATTAAAAAAAAATGTATATTTTTCAATAGGGTACTTATTAATTACTTTTTCAAAAGTTCATGATCTGTCAGTTTTTGAAAATTATAACATTAAAGAATATCGTTGTCGGGGAAATTTTCTGTATTTCATGAAACTACAATTTAAAAAATAGATTCTTTAACGGTACAAACATCAATCGTCTTTGCAGTGCAGATGTTACAATATTTTAAAACTGTCATCATGCGGAAATTTTTTACCGTATCATACCTTATGCCTTTTGCAGTTTTAAAGCTATGGTTTTTGATAAATTCTTTTACATAGAGATTTGACTCCCACCAGTGATGGTGGGCGCAGAGGACGCCCTCATATGGAAAAAAAACCCGAAATCTTGCTGTTGATTCATATTTAACATTTCGATATTGATTTAAACCATAATTTTGATCATCGACAGAGTAGGCTGTAATCTCACACGCTGTTCTATTCGGCTGCACTTGTTAGCGTTTGGCTGTCGAACTAATTTGTTATGCCGGAAAGGTATGTCCAATCACGTTTCAGAAGGTTTGTTTTGTCTTTGAACTTCGCTGGGATTATTCTGAAGGAGTTGAAAAATTTGAGATTAAATAAATAATTGTCATCATTATGTTTCAATGTTTAAGATTAAAAATTCTTTACTTCATAATTTCTGCACGAATTGACGTGGAATGTGGAAACCTAATAACCGCCGATTATGAAAAATTTTGAAATTATTACCATCCGATATTTTGAAATCCGAAAACAATATCAATACATGCCTTTTCGATATGTTAAAGTTA
>BGPR01024619.1:0-13016 GCA_013235015.1 Araneus ventricosus | reverse complement strand
TAAGGTATTTCACGAATTATCTTGTCGAATACCTAGATATTCCATGAAATAACTGAATAATGCGCTTTAACTGTAGCATACATACAGAGTAGGGGAATTATTTGGAAAAAATGAAAACAGGTTCTAGCTAATTTTCGAAAGCGTGGTAGAATTATAAAATGTTGGGGGTAATTTGTCTCTCATCAATATTTTTTTAAAAAATTTACTCTTATTCGTAGCTACGATTTCGCGCTCGCAAAAAAATGTTTTTAATATCGTTGCATCGCCCGTTAGTATAAATGCAGTGACTAAAATGATGAAAAGTATTGTTGTAAAATGTAATTAAAAATACTTTAAAAAACTTTTATAAAATTAAAGATCAATTTACGCACACAAAATTGGTATCAAGTTTTGAAATATTAAGTGCTGGAAGAATGAATTTTGTGCACTAATTTGCTCCGAAGATATTAATAACAAACTTTTATGACTCTATTAATTTTTTATATAAAACATTTCTGAATGCGCAGACACTATTCAAGAAGTATTTGCATTCTTAATTTGGTACCTGATGCTCAAACGTTCTACCCTGTTAGAGCCTCTCTACAAATTTTGCTTCTTGTATGTTTCACAACGCAATTCCTGGAGAGTAAGCAATTCTGTGAATTTTATTATGTTGAGAACAAGCTAAAGGCATTTTACTGTATAAATGCTGTATGATCTCTAAAGAAAATATGCAGTAACTTCTAAAGCAATTTATAATTTTTAGAGGCAATGACTGTAATTATTGAGTAAATCTTTTATAGGAGGAGGCTGAACTTCAATACATTTTATCAGCTCGCGGATAATTTACTAAGTTACTTAGGAATATATTTTTCCTTATCAGCATCCCAGATTAAATAAAGTTCGTTCCTAATTTTGAAATGCTAATGAGATGAATAGAATATGAGATTATTTAAATTTTAGCACATATTGTTTCTGCAAATTCCTAATTGAAAATTCTTTGTTTGAAACAATTATATTTACTTAACATATTAGACAGTACCCTGTCGAAGATTATAACAGAATTGAAATTCAATTAAATAAATCTTTAGACCTGATAATTGAACTATATGTCGCTGATTAGCAACGATTTTCGGTGAATTAAATAATAGCAATGATAATTGATGAAATGAAGCTCCAACTTAGTCAACCAATATCGAAGCATTGCAAGAATTACCACTGCTTTCAAAGTGATTTTCCTTTTAAAAGTTTAATTTTTCGGAGTTTCCCGTGCTTGTTTGCACTCTATAATTTAATGCTTCTGAATTGCTGATTTCAAATCGAAAGGTTTAAGAGTGGTATAAGGGATTGAAAGTTAAAGCAGTAAAACCTGTTTAGAACGGACACCGCAAAAAACGGAATCCTATCTTAGGCGAAAAAATATTTGGCCCCGTCAAAAAATATAGTTAGTTTATTCCCATCTTAAAAAGGAACCTGTCTAACGCGGAAACAGACAGAATTTCTAAGAACAATTCATAACATTTCATTGTTAGAAAACCTGTTCTAACGGACAAAAATTCTGTATAACTGAATCATCGTTGTAGTTTAGCTCTTCGTCATTTAATAGTTTTAAGTGCTGATCAGGATCGGATGATATTTTATAGTCATGGCAAAGCATAAAAATAATGTTTTGGATATTGATACTAAAATGGAAATAATTAAAGCGAAAGAGAAAGATAATTTGATTGCGAAACAAATTATTGAAAAATTTCAAATACGAAAATATCAATTTTACGAAATATTTAAAGAGAAGAACGAAATAACTGAACTATGGTTGAATGGAAATGGCTCAACCAAGAGAAAAATGCGGAAAGCTGTCAACGAAGAAATTAATGAAATGGTATGGGAGTGGTCTGTAGATTCAAGTTCTCGAAATCTACCGATATCTGGAGCTATATTACAAGTACAAGCTAAAGATATTGCAGAAAAATTAGGAAAATCTGATTTTCATGCATCAAATGTATGGTTTGAAAGTTTCAGAAAAAGGCATGGGATATATTTCAAAGCAGTCTGTGGTGAAGCTGAGAACGTTTCGGATGAGACTGTAAATATGTGAATTAAAAAAATTGAAAAACTCATTGAAGGCTATGAAACTCAAAATATTGAGAAGGCCGATGAAAGTGGGTTTTTTTCTTGGCTTACCAACAAAATTTTTATGTATTAAAAAAGCAAAGTGTACCGGTTGTAAACAACCAAAAGAACGTCTCACAGTGCTTTTTTGTGCCTTTATGACTGGCGAAATTCTGCAAAGCCTCGGTGCTTTAAAACTCTGGATGTAAAAAAAAATATTCCTGTAATATAGAAATCGAACAAAAAGGCACGGATGACTGCTGCAATAATGAAAGAATGTTTAAAAACTCTTAATGCAAAAATGAAAGAAGAAAGAAGGCATAGTTTTCTGTTTTTTGATAATGCAACTTGCTAACCTCACATAAAATTTTCATACGTAAAATTGGCTTGGTTTCCCACAAATACAACCAGCGTTACTCAACCTATGTATCAAGGAATTATTCGTTGTGTCAAAGTAAATTATCGAAAATTTCTAACGCAATTCTTACTAGCTAATATGATAAAAGCATCAAATGTAAGTGATATTTATAAAATCTGTAACTGTTCTTGACGCAGTGATGTGGTTATCAAAAGCTTGGAAAGAAATAAGCAAACAGACAATTCAAAAATGTTTTGGTGACGCCAATTTTCCTCCAAATGGTTGCATCGGAAAACATTCATCAATCGAAGATATAGAAGTACGTGATCTGCAAATTTCGTTCAATAACGGAAATTTTTCCGATATGAGTGCGAAAAAATTCATATCAATCAACGACGATATTTTAACAGAAGTTCCTATTGATAATGTTAATGATATAATTCAAAGGCATATGAACAATAATAGCAGTGACGTTGATGAATGTAATATGAATGAAGACATTTCCGATAAAGAAGAACTCTCCATTAAATTGTATGGATCCTTTTTCGATACAGTATCTGAACTTGAAATGTTTGCCTTAAGTCAGGGAGATGCTGAAATGCTTGAACTTTTGAAGAATACGACAATATTAACGGAACGAAGAATTATTCATAAAATATATGTACAGAAAAAAATGCTGGATTATTTTAAAATGTAAATTTAGCAAATAAGCTTATTTTAATATAATTTGTAGCTTTTGAGTAAAGATAATCATTTTTTTAGAGTAAATAATTATCATGATATTTATTTCTATTTAGTGTCCAAAAGCAATATTATTAAAATAAAATGCCTATAAACATATAACTTTTATATGTTTCCATAATTTCTATTGTTTTTGCGTAATTTTAAAATTTAACTAAATCTTACTTTTAAAATGTGACACTTATTAAAACATAATTATTGCAATATTATATTCTTATAGATAATATATTTTTATTGTATTTTGTTAATCTTAGATAATAATTTTTATTACAATTGATTTAATTTAAATAATGAATAGATATATTAGAAAACCTCATATATTGACGAAACCCTGTACGAAAATCAATCCTGTCTGAAACGGAAAATTTTTCTGGTCCCTTTACATTCCATTTAGTACAGGTGTTACTGTAGCTAGATCGGAACAACGGTTTTATCCTGTGTTGATCGATCGTAGCGGTTACTCGCCAGGATGAGCGGCTAATTACGGATTCGGATTATTGTTAAAGAAAACGGTTTCCCTATATTACAGTTTAACCTGGCTACTATAACCGCTGAAAATAAACGGCTTTCGGATTTTTTTAAAGAAAAGAAATTGCAGCCAAAATAGTTTTATTCACATTTTTACAGGAAATCAATCCATTGGCTAATATTTATAGTGCTGTCTATTCATAAAAATTCTTTCAACAATGTGCTGATCAGTGGTTCGATTCCTGTCGTCGGAAACAATATCAAACAAAAACTACATGAATCTTTAGGAAGCAAAACTTCCAACCAAAGATAAATATTTCTGGCCTATAAATGGCAAACCCGGCATACACGTATTATACGATCTATCTAGGTAGCAAGGGGTGCTGAAGGTAAAGCTTCAGTTCCTTTCGGAAAACTTTTAGCTCTATCACACCTCTTTAGAAATCTGGTGAGCAAAGAGGAACTCTTCCCTTTGACGTAATAGCGAAAGTTTATTAATTTCAGCCAAGTTACTGTTTTTCTTCTTAGTAGTAGTTGCTAATTAATAAATTATTTAAATTCATCTTATTTCTTTAATTTATCTCTCCAAAACTGATCTCGCCGGACTTTTTTATTCGGTTATTGGAATAAAAAACCGGTTATAGTCTGGACAAAAAAATAACCGAAACAATCCGGTCATTCGAAGCAGAGGAACCAATTTTTGGTTATAACCAGTAGTTAATTCAAACTTTTACGAACTATACTTTAAATGAAAAGGAATGTTCCCGGCAATGAAAATTCACGAAATTTTATTTGTAAATAACAACAATGTTTTCCTCGTAAATATTATATTGCATATGAGATTTTATGTATAGAAAAAAGGAGCTGTTTTCATTTTTAAAAAGTATGAAAATATTTGTCTCTTAAAGTATGTGTTTTTACTTTCTCGCATACAAGCAGAAAGTATTGTAATCGTGAAAAAATTCGAACCCGAAAATTTTCAGTAGCCTCTGTTTATATAAACTTGTTCGAGAGGTCGTGACGTCACATGGAATTATGTAATACATTCTGCATATCTCCTTTCCAATAGAGATATAGAGAAAATTATCTCATTTCGGGAATCTTCAATTTTTCGACAATGTCGCCAAATTTGTCCCCATTTGGGACTCCAAGGTCAGGGAATCGAGACCGGGCCGTCGATGGTATTCCGTACGTACCCCTGTAAAACTCTCTTCCCAAGTATAAGTCTACAAAAGCAAGAAAGCAACATTACATCTTTGTAACAATTTATAAACAGAAAAAACTAACTTTTTTCATTTTAAAACAGCAAAAAAATATATGCTTCTTACAGTATTTCGTTTCTAATAGCAAATCAAATATGTGATCCGTGAATCTTCAACTTTCATGATACAAATGATCATTCTGAAAAAAAGATTATATTGTACACTGTATATCTAAGCGATCCCTTTCCAAAGCACAATTGGTGGAAATTTCATTTATTCTTTAAGGGATGCCATAGTAGATTTCGCAATGGTGATAGTATTGCAGAATTCAATTTTAACCGATACAAATTCTCAAGCCGGAATACCTATACGTACGTTAATAATGCCTGAGATTATTAATGATGATATCTACAGTTTCAAAACATTATAATTTTGTTTCTTTTAAATATCCTTGTTAATTCATAACAACATCGATTATCATTTCAATTTTGTCCTCTGAAAGAGCATCAATGACTAATATATCAATGAGATATTTTACTAAAGCTAATTCTTGATATTTTATTGTAGTGAATTGTAAATCTATAATTAGCTTAACATATCAGTCTACCTGATACAGTTCTATGCGCATTTGGACAATACAATATATTTTTATGCAACAGACTTCTTTTGCACCACTTTCGGTGCACCATATTTTCTTCCCTACGTATCGCTGGTAAATCTACGGGAAAATGTCAGAGATGGCTTTGAAATCTAAAAAGTATTGTTTTCTTTGCAGCAATGGTTCATGGCAGCATTGGTCATTTTACTGAATCTCAAGTGACATAAAATTTCCTGACTGATATTAATCATTGTTTTGAATCATATTGACTTCGAAAATGAACTGAAATAGCACATTAAAGCGTTTTTTAAAAACTTCGTTCCCGCACGTAGTCAGATTTTAAAACAATAATCATTTCGAAATCTTCAGTCATATCATACAATATTCCTGTGAAAATTTAAAGCTATGTCTTCCCATATCTTCATATGCAAAAAGATTTTACTCAGGAATAAAAATATTCAAAATATGTTATTATCTTTTTTAAAAATTTAATCATATGTTGGACATCAAGTGTATTAAACTCAAATGCTAGAACAGGAAAAATAAACAAGGTCTAGCTTTATACGGGCCTCAGAAAAAGAAAGGCAGAAAAAATCATTGGCTTACTTCGAAAACATAACATGTTTAATGTTTTCTACCCCAAACTTGGCATCTTCTCTCTGCTATTAGCTTTCCTATTTCGAAAAATATCTTATCCGTTGTAAATAATTTCGAATCTGATCCAAAACGAATGTCAGTAAGTGTGGATCCGACAGAAAGACATATTTCCATTCATAAGCAAAAAGGTTTCTACAATACATTTTTAATGCTCTGAATAAACTGTCCCATTTTACAAGTATCTCCTTTTGAGGTCCTCTCTTTATCAGATTCACGAAATTATAAATTTCTATTTCAGAAACATCTGAATAGGAGCCACCATCTTATGGCATTAATTGCAATCTCTCTGAGTTTTCAAACATACATCTTCTCGTTAACATGTGACATTTGTAAGAAAGACAAATTTCCCCTCATCAAATTCCACATGTTTGTATTTGAAATTGCGGCTTGTTCCGGGCATTCAAATTCTAAATCTTGTGGCATGTGTTGCGCAACCTAGTATCCTTCATCACGTAGTATTCGTCAATGTTGCATTGACAAGTACAAACATGCTCCCCATAGTTTCCAACTGTCTTTATGAAGCTCATATCCTAGAATCTTAATCGGCGGTAATAACAACATGTGAAAGAACTTGAATGTAGAACATGAGGACAAAATATTTTCTACAGTCCAGAAGTCGTACTCTGGCTACAAATGCTGGAGCTTGTGCACAATCTAATGCGAAAACCTCTTTTATATTCTAGTAGCGATTGGTGAAAAATAACACTGCGTCGGTCAAGAGCCGAACACTCAACAACTGCTTTGAATGCAACTAAATTAATCGTAAATTGAATTGTTGGGTACTGCAGGTTTATAAGTAACAGAATACTTTACGTTTTCCTGGGTATTTACTCCGTAAAGTGCCGCTTGAAGAGGAGCTTTTGTACAAATTGTTTTTCTATGCCAAGAAGAGAAAACCTACCAATGTGCATGAAGTGTTCTACTTTAAAATCCGCTTATATTTTACGGCTTCTTGAAAGGTCTACAAATTGTTTGCACACTCTGTATTTATATTTGGAAAAAGTAAATATTTTCTGAGCTTTACAAACGGGAATAAATAAGTTTCATGTAAAAATGAGATATCACCGTCTCATAGTCAATACTGTAATTTTGACAATTTGTAAAAGAAGTGTTACCACTTTTAATATTGAAAAAGTTTTTATATATAATTTTAAAATTTTGCTTACCTAACTCATTTGCTAATCAATTACATTTCTTTAATATAAAGCCTGGAATTTTATTTCTGGGTTGGTAAATGAAAATTAGTGTTATCACCATTTGTTACATATGTGATATATAATCGTCAATGTAACAATACGGGGAAGCAAAAAGTTCTAAGATTGGATTTTTTTTCTCGTTTTCGATACAGTAGAAAAATAAGAACAGCAATAAAGGCGAAATAAATGCAAAGAACTTTATCCCGGCTTTCTCATAGCCCATCAAAGCAAACAAGTTTCAAGAGCTGAATCCGCGCAATATTACAATAGTCGCCCAGATTATTTAATGCAGGCCATATCTCTCTTGAGGTATATGATCTCCAATAACCAACTTGTTCACTTTTCTCCGTGTCTCCATATTTGGTAAAAATGTATCTTTGTTTAGACGTCTCAAGGTAAGTATTATGCTTGACTTGTGTTGACGCAATTAAGGAGGAGGAGATAGAGGGGATATATGCAAGCGTGTCATACACGATAGCAGCGCCCACATGTGCGGAAATCGGAATTAACAACTTCGAATCCTCCCATTTCCAACGAATCACAACATAAATTACGCCATGATGGATCTTTGGTATGAATAAGTGGAAATTTTATTGTTCAATGTTGTATATTCTGTGTATCTTATTTTGTTTTTGAATTTATTATATAGTGTAATTATGACAAGTACGTTAGGAAAAAATCGATGATATCTTTTAAATATTTTTTATTCAAGATTCCTCGAGAGGAAAATGGTAAATTTAAAATGATTGTCAGAGCATTCATCAAATGTGATTTAAATAATGTACCAATTTGCAATATTTTAAATTATTATTTTCGCTTTTTCATAAAAAATATTGGAATTTCATTTTATTTTTGCACTATTACGGTAGCATTTCAAAATGCTCATCATATGTTATAATTTGACAAAATATGCATTATTCCTTTAAAATTTTGGTTTTCCCGATTTTTGATAGATTTATTTCTGAATTATAAGACTTGGTAAGAAAAATTATTTTTAAAGAAATTTATTTATATTTTGTTATTATTGTCGAAATACAATATTTATTGTTATTATAGTTACTTTTTCTGAACTGTTATAATAATTTAAAGGAGCCTTCTCGTTAACAAATTTAAGTTGAAAATCTGTTTCACAAATAATTAACAGTATTTACTATCTCATCCTCTGATGATGGAGACAACTTCGTTTCATTAACATTCGTTTCAGAATAAGGCTAACACGTCTAATTATTTCCCTATTGACCTTTCAGCCACAGCTTTTTTTTCGTTTATAAATAATTCCAAGTTCAAATTTATTCCTGTTTTCACTAATAATTTCAGAAAAATTAAATGTAAACTCTATTTTGAGGTCATGTCGTGCAATATTTTTCGGTTAGACTTAAGTTTAATGTGCGTTCGCCAAATTTGAATTTTTTTCTGGCGATTTCTCGCCAAATGTGGTTGATGTAAGTTATTTTATTGCAACCCTTTAATGAAACTGCCGACGCCAAGGTTGAAATTTCTTTGGCGATTTCTCCCATAGTGTGGTAATCCTAAGTTTTCATTTTAACCCTTAAAGTATACCAAATTTGAATTAGCTAACGATTCTTCTTCGACAATTTGAATATTCTGCGGTTAAAAGAAATTCCGTTAACAGTTGGATGTTCTCTTTGCTCGAGGTCCGTTGACTCCGACGGTTGTCTGATTTTCTTCTTGCGCTCGTGTTTCAACGGTTGCCTTCATCAGCCTTTTGTTCCATTTGATTTTATTCCATGTTTTTCTAAAATCCGTCGTGTTTATTTGGTGCTGTAAAAAGTATGGTCAGCATACCCATTATGTTAAAAGATCCGTGCGAAAGGATAGTTGGTTTGATTGTTGTCATCTTCGAGGAATTTCTGTTTTATACCAGAAAGAAACCCGATATTCGCAAAAAAAGGTACATACTTATTTTGCTTAAATTTCGATATCTTAACCTTCCTTTTGTTTCCGTTTTATCCTGATTTTCACTTATTTTGTGAATTATCTGTTTTGATATATTGCAACTTTTTCGCATTTTCCGTCACTTCGTGTATCATTTTAAATCAGTTACCCTAATTTTCCATTTCTAATTAAGAATTAAGAATTCTTGTGAAATATTTTCTATTCGTTTAGAATTCCGTTTTTAAATTTTATCATCTACTTTTTACAAGTCTCTTTTCCTCTGTTTTTCTCCCTCTTGCTGCCTAGTTTGGCGCTTTTTTCCAAATCTAGTAGCCATCTAAGATGGCGGACTGTTGGAGAGTGTTTCATAGCTGGCGTAATACTTGCCAACTTGGCGGGAAACCTCACATTAAAATTAAGTTTTACCTGTTTTTCTTTTTGTTCGTTTGACGTTCTTTTTGGGTTGAATATATTATAAACCGACAACATTATCGATGTATTTAAGATAATGAGCGGTAATACACGGAGAATAATCATCAATGATGATCAAAAAGTTTTTGGTTTCATCAAGTATCTACTGGTACTGTAAATTGTATATCCAAGCGGCCCTTTCCAAAGCACAATTGGCGGAAATTTCATTGATTGTTTAAGGGATGCCATAATAGCTTTCGCAATGGTGAAAGTATTTCACAATTCAATTTTAATCGAAACAAATTATCGAGCCGAAAAATCTATTCGAACTCTTATCTGAGATTATTGATGATGATATCTACAGTTTCAAAACATTATAATTTTGCTCCTTTTAAATATTCTTGTTAATTCATAACAACATCGATTATCATTTCAATTTTGTCCTCTAAATGAGCTTCAATGACTGATACATCAATGAGATATTTTACTAAAGCTTATTCTTGATATTTTATTGTAGTTAATTGTAAATCTATAATTAGCTTAACATATCAGTCTACCTGATACAGTTCTATGCGCATTGGAACAATACAATATATATTAGTTCTTTTACATTATTTTTGGTGCACCTTACTTTCTTCCCTACGTATCGGTAGTAAATGCACGGAAGATTGTCAGAAATGGCTTTGAAATCTCAAAAGTATTGCTTTTCTTTGCAGAAGAGGTTCATGGCAGCAGTATAGATAAAGAATTCTACAGCTGTTCTGTCAGAAAGTATAGTTCCATCAAAGAAAGTCAGAAGGATTAGATAACTTCTCTTACAATTCTTAAAGGTTTGAACTTCCTTTTGAATGAAATCCGGATCTCTGGAGTCTTAGAACAGTGGGTCTTCCTCTGTGATGTTTTTCTCTTCACTTACAGTCAGTCATTAAATTTCTAGGTCCACCGCACCGAAAATAGGAAAAAATCTTGGTTTACGCAGATAACGCCTTCTGTCAATTTTAACCTTCTTTCTTATTGTGAAATGAGAGTTCTAATACTTTCGGGCTGAAATTCATCTGATTCCGTTCAGGTTATAATGTTGACTCCTTACATTCTTAGTGTTCATGATAAATTCCTTGTATGCAATGTTGTAGTTTGATACCGCTCTAGCTTCTGTTTCAAGATAATTTCTCCCTAAGAATAATTCCGTCAAGAATGCATACGTCATTTTTTAAACCAGAATATTTATGAAAGCATTTCGAAGTGTGCTATCCTGGCTCTGATTACTGGTTCTCGAAGAATTCGATCATTTGATTTTATATTCTATCGCAGAACTTACATTCAAAAAAAAAGTTCTCCACTTAGTTGTTCTACATTGTTGTTTAAAATTCTATACTTTAAACGGATGCAATATATAAAATATTGCGAAGTCTACTTACACACACAAGATGAAACACAAAATTTTTTTAAAGAAGTAGTTTCACTCTTCGGCGGTAGAAAATGACTGACTTTTTTGAATCTTTTGAATAAAGCACTTTGTTTAGATAAATTACAGTGACCACATAGATACCACAATTAACGGGCGGCTTGCTTGAACTGACGGCTGATTTCAAACTATGAAATTTAAAGACGGTAACTGGCCAGTTTTAGATGCAGAAACGTGGATCGTTTTATATTTAAAAATATAAGAGTGCGAAGCGAATATTTTATTTAATATGGCTAACGGGACTCAGTGAATGTAAAAAATCTGACTAATTATTTCATCAGTAATAGAATCCATGAACGCTAAAAAATTCTCTTCACATGTGTTAAAGCCTGCTCTGAAATGGGAAGTTTATACCCCATCTCTCAAAGATTAGAATAAGCTATTGACCATATTTGGTATGGAATTCACCCTGTGTAAACTATATCTTTCTTGTAAGTGAAATTTACTAATCTCCGTCAATGGTGCAAATACGACATAATATTTGCTGATCGAATTACGTCAAAGACGGTTTTGGGTCGAATACACTTTATGATTTTAATTAAAGTCCATTTATTTAGCTTTCTAAATTGGCTTATTTTATTTCTTTACGATGATAGAAACGTATGATATAGAATTTCTTTAAAACACTGTAATGAAAACAAAACCAGTTCACTGTTTTCCTCATTACACCAAATACACTGCACTTCCTTGTAGTATAAATTAATTTGCTTTTTATTTATTTCTAATTAATTATACTTATCTGCAAGCTATGTCAATTTCTTCTGAATCTTGATTTTTGATTTTCTTCTGCTGCTTTGTGGACATTTTCGCCAAAATGCACATTTGTGGAGTCACAAAAATCTCTGCTTTGGATTATCGATAGCTGAATTTTTAATGATTGATTTTATGGTCTCAAAAGAGTATTTCATGAACTGGGAATAGTCTCACACATATACATTTTAAATAACACTTTAAACCTGGATAGAATCGTCACTCCAAGAGACAAGCCCTTGGCAGGAAACAAAACGCAATAGAAAAAAAACACGGCTGTCAGGAATGAAAAAATGTTATAAGATTCAGAATAAAGAAGGTATATCTAAATGTGGCAAACTTCAAAAGAAGTTAAAAAATAGGCCTAATGAAAAGCAAATTAAAACCTTAAATGAATTTTTTGAAGAAGTTATTTTTGTGAAAGTTTAATACACGAAACACGATATATCAAATATTATCCATATATATCCTTGTCGGGCTAATGACTCTAGCCACGGGGACGTATAGTGTGGCATGTATTGTCTTAAAACGTAAGAAAGGCAAGCAATTAACTAGAGACATAGTTTTAGATCAATAGTTTTTTGGATTTTAGAGCTGCTTAATGTTGATGATATCTGGTTTTAATTTCAAGAAATTTTGAATAAGAGAATACTGACCTACAGCACCTTTCCCTAAATGCAAATATTTCTTAAATTTAGTTATTTTCCCACCATAGCTGCTGTAAAAAGAAATAATTTGGAATACATGGAATTAGTTCTAGAGTGTTTTGCTTTTTTGCTCTAATTTTCCCTCTATTTTTTACAATTCTCCTCATTTTACTAAATCGCAAGTGATATAAGATTTCCTGTCTGATATTAATCACAGTTTTGAATCATAGTTTAACGAACTGAAATTGCATACATTAAAGCGATTTTTCAAAATTCGTTCCCGCACGTTGTCACGATATTAAAACAATCATCATTTCGAAATCTTTCAGTCATAATTATACAACATTCCTAATTCTAGTTATGTTCTTTCCATAAATTCTTTTGCAGAAAAGAATTTACTCAGGAATAAAAAATATTCAAAATATGCTATTATCTTTTATTTGTTCTTTATTCCATCATATGTTGGACGTCGCGGGTATTAAACCCAAATGCTAGCGCAGACAAAATAAACAGCAATACGTAAATTGAACGAAGCATCA
>BGPR01024618.1:0-23063 GCA_013235015.1 Araneus ventricosus | reverse complement strand
ACAAGGAATCCATTCTAGTCCACTTTTTCAAGGTTTAAAGAAACAAGAAATCCATTCTAGTCCATTTTTTCAAGGGCTTTTAGCTTTTTCAGACGAAAGTCGAGCTTCTTGCAGAAAAATTTCCCAAGTGAATTGAATCCATATCGTATGGACTAGAATGGGTTTCTTGTTTGTTTAATTCTATGCTTTCGGAGTGTATTTCTTGGTTTTTAACTTTCTTTGAATAATTTTTGCATTTTATATAAAGTGTTGTATTGTACTAGGAATTTTGTTTACTCACTTTATTGTGCCCCTAATGAGATTCTGATTCTTTTGAACGAACTTATTTTATCCGGCAACTCGGTTAGTGAGAGTACAGCGTATTTCACATTTTAGATTCCGCAAAACCTGATGCTATGACTAATTTATTTAACGTAAAAGAAAGCTGCCCCTCCCCCACGTGCTATTTTCTTGAGAAAATCAATTTGGTTTTTTTTTTCCTTCGGAAGTGAAATCCAATACATACGTAATTATTTGGCAGGTGAAAGTTTGCCTGTGATTGGAGTATGATAACTTGGAGCCTAACAATATCCGACCGTTTATTTGAAACCCAGGAAGAGTTACAAATAAACTCTTGGTTCAGTCAATATCATTAAATATTTCATTAAAAAATCACTGAATCAAGCAAAGAAGTCGATAACATTTTTCGTAATAAATTCCATTTTTGTGTGTGTGTGTGAATTTGAGTGAAAAAATTAAGTTGCCAGAATTAAAAGTCTTTATAAAGTAAAAGAGAATAACAAACTATTAAGTTTTATTATTATTATGAATGAATTGTGCCACTTTAATTATGATTTTGGATGAATGATAGGCAAATTAAGTCAAAGACAGTTTAAAAAGTTTATCTCAAAATGTTTAAGTGGATACGATAAATTGGATTTCATTCATTTAGCATTTGTTTACTGTATTTATTTGCATTTTCTTTGATTCATATACCCGATTCATATTATTCAAAGAGCTCCTATAATAATTGAGTATTTCAAACTATATATTAACCTGTATTATTTTGAGGTGTCTGGTTTGAAACCAGACTAGAAGATAATTCTTTTTGAATCTTTAGAGACATTTTTTACTCGTATCGAAGAAATGATTTGTCTTAGCTGTAATTTTGTTGGACAAATCTAAGCAAGCAGTATACTATCATTAAAATAATTCTAGTGGAATATCACAAAATGAATGCTCTGTTTCTTAACTATCTTTTTCAATAATAAATGGTTAACAAGTGAAGTGGCAAGCTATAATTTGAGCAATAACAAAAAATGCCTTATTTGAGTCTACTTCATCATTTGCATAGTTAATCATATCTTCAGCAAAACCACTTCCAAATGTTGAGAGATAAGCAGGTATAAAATGTCGTTTATAATTATTACAACGCATTTAGACGAAAAATCAAACACCTATTCTTTGGAGCTGTATTGCCTTACAACATGTTGACACCTAGCCGATGACATGCTATCTGACTGCATGTTTAAGCAAAGTCACCATTATAATAAGTACTCGACTAGGTAAATTATTTATCATTAAGGAAAATAAAACCTGGGGTGTTCATTTGTTCACTAAATGCTTCCACATTTCTTTCTAAATCCAGTTCTTGTGATGAGTTATTAGAGCTGGATAAATCGAAGAATATACGGTTATTATCTTGAGGGACAAATAAGTTTTTAAATGAACAGTAAAGACATGCGATTTTAATGGACAAAGTTGCATAGAATACTTTAACAGAATGTAGAATATTCGCAAGACAATCTCAGAGCGGATCAGACTCGTAATTTACTAATAACAAAATTGCTGAGGACGTAGCTTTTGGTGTTACGTTCTCAGCATTTTCATCATTAGTAATGCCATCTACGAATTGCGTGGGCTGCAGAAGAAGTTTTTCATGTATTCCTCAATGTCATGTATGGATACCAATTTGTATAATTGCTTATTTCACCCAGTCGAAAAGTTATAAATGTCGCTAATTTTTGTAGGATGCAATTCCAGCCAAATTATAGTAATAATAGATCTGGGCTGCTGTGGGCGATTTTCTTCAAAATCCTTGATGGCTAACATTTTAAATGTCTTGAGAAACGCTTCCAATCTGAATATTAGAATGAAAGATCGATTTCAAAGTTATATAAATGATCAAACAACAAGGATTTGTGTTTTTTCTTTTTTCTTTTGAAACATGATGATCTGATAACGCTCACTAAATAGCTTCTAGAATATTAGCCTATCAATGCAATTTGAAATATTAGAAACCCTGACAGTTATATTTCCGGATTCTAATTGCGGTAAATTTCCTCCTTTCGCGAAAACCTGCCTACTGTTGCACGCACACAATGTGTCATCCCTACAAGTTTTCAGGAAAGGTGGTGTCCTTCTCTCTGGGAACAGTTGAACTAATTTCGGTCAGTCATCATTTCTCGAGTCAATCACCGGTCAAGCACAAACTCTCCATTTCGATGGCCTTCAATTGAACGGGTTTTACTTTCCTGTCTGACACTGACACACATCCCTAACGCCTTTTCAATCAACGGCCAAAATGGTCAATAAACTCGTCTCTTTTTTGCATTCGTTCTTGTTTTGTTTACATTCTTCTTGTAACGTAGCACGGCCGTGTAGATGAAAAGGGAAAAACGGCTGAGTCATTACTTTCAAGCCGCTTTTAACTAACGAGTCATTCTTTGATTTTTGATAAACAAAAATTGAAAGCAAAATGTGAACAAACATTGAATAGCCTGTAAAAGATAAATGTTGTTGTATTCGCAAGTTATTATGTTTATTAATGAGTTATGGGAAAATTTAACAGATAATGTATATCTATATTACAAATGGTGTCTTTTAACAAGTGCATTTTACATCAACAGCCCAGTGTTCGAAACTTTTCAATCTTGTGGAGAATACATGAGAAAGAAAAAAAAAACCGAAAGTATCTTGTGAGAATAGCTATCGTCATAAACATGCTAATAGGAGATACCAGTGGCGAATCCAGGGAGGGGGCTATCGGGCTACAGCCCCCCCCCAGAGCCAAGCCAGAATTCTTGATTTAATTTAACATCATTACAACTGTTTTTTTTTTAATTTTTCTCTTTAAAAAATAATAAAAACGTTTCAACATTGCTTTCTGGCTTGAAAGGCTCGAACATTTTGCTACTTTTGTAGTCATTCCACTTGTCTTCGACCGCGTCAATGCTATAAATACATTTTTTGACTAATTATTTCATTGTAATTCTTATTAAATTATCGAAAATATTGTATTGTTCTTTATGATTCATATTGTCAGGTGAGTCAAGTCTGTAAAGTTAAAGAGTTTTGGTTTACTTTAGCCTTGAAGTTTGACATTCATCACGACGATACAAAGTTTTTATGACCTCAGCCCCCCAGACCGGAATCCTAGATTCGCCACTGGGAGATACACAATATTTTCAGCAACAACTACGTATCGATATTCCCGAATATAAGCTATTAAAAAGTTTTTCTCTGGATTATTGCAACAATGCGTAAAATCTGCATAAAATATTTTGTTCTTGTCAATTTCATTTGCACTCGGAAAGTATGTTTAGAACATCGTTTACACAGTATTTACCAAGTTACTATTTACCTATTTCATAGTGAAAGAGAATGAATGTTAACATTGAAGTTTCACTTTGCATGAAATATTCTTCTTAGAAATAAAGATTTGATTAGTTTCGAATGAAACAATATTGTGATTTTTAATGCAAAATACAATTGTGCCTCAGTCTAAGATTATAGATTCACTTCTCTTATAGAGGTAAATGACATTCTTTCTGAATACTCATTACTACATAGAACTAAGTTCTGTGTAACATTTCTAGAAATCTTACCTATATTCATTCCAATTTGGAAAAAAAAATCTGTCCTTTTTTGGCTGTGGCATCTCATTCAGGTTTCTAGAAACAACTTTTGAAATTCCTGAAAGACGTAAGTTTCCCTTATTACATCCAATGAGCCAGTCTTCAGAAGATAAAATTTTCCTGCACATCCATAAAAAAAGCTTCATTTTATTAGCGTTAATCTAGTAGATAATTTTAATTTCGCCCCAAATATTAAGTATATGAAACAAAATAAATGAATTCTTGTAATCTTTGTAAGTAAAATCCATTACTTGCCATATACCGAAGAAAGTTCGGTAGTTTGAATTTTTCCAAGTATTAGTATCGCAGAAGTGAAATTTTCATAAGGTACTAAAACAAATTCATGACATGGTATTTTTCTTTTTTAATATAGTTTGTAGAAAAATGTAGAAATGTGTGTGCAATATGTCACAGAACAGCAATTACTTCTAGTGTTGGAAAAGGGAAATCTCTTGTTATTTTCGTATCAATTAAAAACTTTTAATGTCCAACGAAAGTAATTAAAATCATTAGGATTTATCTAAAGAAATGGGTTCCATTGCTTTTAGTTTATTCAATAAAACATTGCACATTTGACGAAAAGGAGTAAATATAATTTTTTAATCAAAAATATAGATGTCAAAACAAAATCTTAGAAACGCAAAATTTATACGATAAGGAAATTAAGCCACAATGAATTCCTAAGAAAAAAATGCCTAAATATTCATCAAAATATGAGAAAAATGCGATTAAATTTTCATAGTGTTTATATCAAAGCATCACTCTTTTACTATTTTGTTTTGACATCCATGTTTTTAATTAATATATATATTCTGCTTTTCAAAACATTAATGAAAGCGTATTTTTTAGAAGGTTTTGTTATAATTGTACCTATTTCTGTTAATACATCTTTAAAGTGGCGTTTCAAGTGTAAATGGCACCAAGGCATAATATTCTTTCACTCTCTCGACACATTGGGTTATAAAAAGTAAAACTAACGTTTTCAGTGTTTTGTGTCCGCTGCACGCACCATCCCAAACTGGCGTCCCCTTTTTATACTCATTTGCCTTATCTTTGATACGCCCATGATTCTATGAGCAGAATTTAATTTTTGATAGAGAGCGAAACTAATAAACCGCCTTTAGAACAAAATTTTCTCTCTCCCATCCATCACATTAGTCTGCAGTCCGGAATTCATTTCCAGTGCATCTGAACTCCACACCCGAAGCTAAAGGCGACAAAGTGTGAATAGGTCCGATTCGGAGGAAAGATTGCCGTTTGCGAATATTTCAAGTAAGGTATTTGTCAAACAATAAACCAAACAATGGAGTCGTTATGATCTCGTTTCTGTTGTCTCGGTTGACCGCTCCTCGAATGACCAGAGGCTCCTTCTCCAGCCACTCTAGATTTCGCATTTTGCCTCGTTTGAACTACTTATTGGCAGATAACAATCATTTAGCAAATTCTTATGCTTTACTACTGACGAAGCATGAATTAACCATCTTGTTTAACACTACTTTCTAAGTGAATTTTCTAAAGATTTCCCATGGGACCCAAGACAAAATACATGCCATACGCATAAAAAGTGTCCATCATGCATATATTAATAACCTAGCCCTTCCAAAAAGATCAGTGTCATTTATGGATGAGTGACATGGCACGCAATCCGTTAAATATCATCGCCTTCTCGCACGTCTATTCTTTTTCTTAGATACCTCGTAACTACGGGAATATTTAATAAAAGTATAATATCTAAAGCGTATTCTGAAAATTAAGAAAATGGAATCCGATTATTTTCATTCATTCAGGGAAGTTGTCAGTTCGAAAATTTAAGGTTTAAGGTATCCGACTGTGTTCGGAGACATTTTTTGAAAAATAACTTATATATATTTTTAACGTTATTTTTCAACTGCATATGTTTTAAAACTATGAAAATGTTGTAAAATTAAGCTTTCAAAATAATATTTTTAAAAAAACTGAGAAATTTGAAGAAAAATGACTGAAATATTTGCCTTACGCTAACAGCCATAGACAAAATCATATTCTAAGTATACATAAATCCTTGTAGGAGTACATTTTTATGACAGTTATCTGTGTTATGCTCTAAAATCTTTCTTGTACTTCAAAATAGTTTTGAGATATAGCTGAACATAGTTACTGAACTTTTAATTTTTCATAAAATATGCTTTTCGTTTATGCTTAAACACTTAAAAATATTACTTGATTTTAAAATTGACCTTAGTTTTTAGAGGAAAACATCAAGCATATTACAGAAAACAATCTCGGAAAATTTCATATCAATACTTGAATAACGTTTTGAGAAATCATTGTTACGGTCGACAGTTTTCCACAAAAATATCATTTCTCAGAAAACGCATTTAAAGTTTTCATGCAACTTAAAATAATGCCTACAGTTCGGTAATAAAACAGCTGTAACTCCATTTGTAATTCACGTAGAGTAAAAAGTGAGATAGTTTTAGAAAGCTGATTAAACAGGTTACAAAATTAAGTCATAAATTTTTTTTTGATAATTTCATCAAAAACGACGATTTTAAACCAGTCGGATACCTTAAAGATATTAATTTGCAATGTTATCGTTCCTTAACTTCCATTTGAGTTTTGATAACAAACTAGAGTAAACGAACTTCTTTCCATGAAGCTTCTACCGATGCTAAAAGATTTTACGCGACTGTAAGCGACACTTTGTAAAAAAAATTATATATTTTCAAATCTGCCCATATTTAGTGTTAAAGCACAAAGCGGGAATTCTTTCGAAGCACGGATATCGGATAGAGTAAACCTAAAATGCAGCAGTTTTACACCAAATTTGACTATTTTTTTCTTTCCATCCGACTAACAACGGGAGAAGCGTTTTAGGCGCTCACCAGGAGCGGGATGGAAAGAGGCCGAAAAATAAAATGGAAGGATTAAATTTGTTCTTTCAGAATTCTTTCGTAATGTACCAGACTTCAGTATTTTCCGTTCTCGGAAGTATTTCAGAAAATTCTACTTCATTGAAACGAAATGCCAATATTTGATATTTTGGGGAGACTCTTTGAAATTTTATCATTTTTTATCTCCTCCCCCCACTTGCTTCTACAATCCTTATCAAGCACGTGGTCTAACACTGATTACATTCCACGAACACAGCAACCATGCGCCTCTTTTTTAAATTAATGAAAGTACCGACATCCCTAAGACTTTCAAACTTCAATGCAGATTTAAGAACATCAAATACTTCTTGATTAATTTCCGCGAAAAGTAGTACGAGCTGCTCACAGAGGTAAACTTCTGTCAGAAATGAAGTCAATAAATAAGGTTGTTTTCCCCCTCTATATTACTTGCAATTTGTTTGGAAAAAATTGAAATCTAATCTTTTTATTCGGTATGAAGACAATCATTTTAAATGATTTCTACCAGCAATATTTCCAAAATATGTTCTCTTATCTCAACAGCGCTTTGAAATTGGTTCTTTTTATGTTGAAGCATGAATTAAAATTTTTTTCCTTATTTTGACACGCTTTTATTCATTTTTGTAAAGATGGAATTTTATAATGGATTTTCCCCTCGCTTCTTGTTGTGTTAGAGCTTCAAAGTTTTGCACAGTTGTGTTCCTGAATCAATAGAAGATTCTAATGTCTTTAGAGCTAAATTATTAATAAATTGAATGATTTGAATTCAATCTTGATTCCATATGATAGAGATCCATTTGGTAGTGAATTTGAGAAAGAATGAATGGTAAAATTTCGTGATAATGAATTATGAAATATATTAAAGGCTAAAAAGGGAAAAACAAATATTAATAAAACAAACACTTTTATTAACATGAAAAGATAAAAAAAAATTATCAAAAATCTGGAGTTAAAAAATATTAAAAGAGTGAGGCAATGAAAATAATACGATACGGAAACTATTCCACAATGAATATCTCGAAGGAAATTCCTAAACATTCGTTAAAAATTAATATATGTTATGAATGTGATTAAAATTCTAATCTAGAATATTTCTATTAGCTCCTTATGATTTTTGCTTTGACTTCCAGATTTCGATAAAATTTTCTGCTTTTTTGTACTCTAATAAAAGCGCGTTATTTTATTTTCATTTATAATTGTCCATTCTATAGCACGAAACATTTATCATTTCTATCCTTTATGATTAGGTGTTTTGTTTCCAACAGTAAGAAAATATTTTTATTTTATAGCCTGGGAATGCTTTTTTAGTTTTATATGTGTAATGAAGGGCATTTCTGTGCGTAAAATTTGATCCCAAGCGTAAAATTGTGTTGACAGGAAATGTTAACCTTTTCTCGAAGAAGTGGTGTTGCTGAGCCGGATATTTACGCTCCGAAAAGGCTAGTTATTATTTTGAACCGTTTCGTGACTGGAGGCTGCGGAGGGGCTCATTTAAATGACATGGGAAAAGACACGTTCGAGAGGTTTGTAATAACTAAGAACGTTCGAAAAGTTCCAACCTATTTTTCGTCCTGGAATTTCCATTGAGCAGGGGCAAGAAAGGTGGAAGCCATTCAGCAATGGAAGAAATACGCTGAGAGGAAAAAGAATCTAAATAGACAATCCTGCAAAAAGTTGCACTGGAATGGAAAAAAGAGCCCTCGAGTCGAGGTGATGAATATTGAAAGGAGAATTGTATGCCAAATTGGAAGGCCTGAATAAGGTTCTTTAGAAATGTAAATTCTGAATGAATATTTCCGAGATGAGATTTGATCGTGGCTTTGACTGCGAAGTGAACAAATAAAAGAAATGCTGCTAATTTTTTTGAAATTTCAGCGTTGAAATGAATAAGCAACAATCTTTACAAATGATTATAACTTTTTAATGCTGTCTAATTTAAAATTCAAATTGTTACTACCATAAGAAAACCAACCTGCTTCAATAATTGCAGTGAGCTTTGTTATGGCGCATATTAATACGATAAAAAGATACACACATTAGTACGCCAAAGTGGTTATTTGCGCAAAAAATAAGTGTAAATCGTATGTTTTATAATCGCTTTTCATCTCTGAATATTTAATAGACATCTATATAAATATCCAAGATGCGTAGCACACTTTAATCTATTGTAGAGAAATTACTTTAAAACATTGTCGCTACGTTAATGTGTTGTTCGTGTAAAGATTTGGCCAAATTTAAATTTGTAGCGGTTGAAATTCACTGCCTTTTCCTTTTTATGGTAGGTGGCGCTACTTGAGCCATCCGGGTTTTTCCCATGATGCCTCTCTCTCTTCTTGACTGTGTACTTGTCTTGTGATGTTGTCCTCTGTCTTGTGTCTTGTACCTTTTAATGTACTGTGTCGTGGAACTTAGCCATCTAATAAAAATGGTTCCCGAAATTGAATTGATTCTTAAACAGCGGCATTCCATATAAACATGAGTCTCGTCCCTCTACAAATTTATAAAAAAAATTCTACTCGTTGTATTCCTGGAATATATGGTTATGAAAATGTTTAATGTTTTTGAACCCAAAGCAGATATTAAAATGAAAAGGCTGAAAACATTCCGTTAATAGAGTCTTGAAAATGAGTGATTGCAAACAAGTCATGAGTGTGTTAATTGAAATATCAAATTAGTTTCGATGTCTCTCTTGCATTTTCTAGTTTATTCTTGAAAATTTAATCTGCTCACTCTGTTTCTATCTATGAATGTCTCGGAACAGACTCTTTCAAAATTCATCTCATTCTCATTCGAAAAGACTTTTTAGTTTCGTGTCAAGTTTTGAAAAAATCTGGACGGGCATTTGCTCGCGCTGTTAATGGGAAAACGACCTCAGTGCAGCTGCCTGCCCTTTCGAGAAAGATCCATTCAATTCCTTGAAGGTCCATCAATCCTCATCACTTTGTGCTTAATGTTTATAATAAAGAATGGAAAATTTTTGATTAATGCGAAAAACTACGTCTCGGTTAATATTTTTTTCCCCAAGAGATGTATTTTTAATTTTGAGGGTACAGGGTTCTTAATCTTCAGTCTTACCACTTCTAGATTTGTTATCCTGGATTATGCTTCGAAATCGATGGACTTGATAACTACCGATACTCACTTATGTCGTTCTGGGGAGATCAATCCATATCCACGCTAAACGTGGCCCAATAGCTAATTTCTAAACTGTTAGAGATAGGAACACTTTTCCAATTGTAAAAATGCTCTAAATGATGTAAAGAATTATATTTCATATTGTTTGACACAATAAATGTACTGCTAAAAATTGTGAAGTCTCAATTTTTATACAGTTCCCTGGTCCTATAAGTCATATTTAGTAAAATAATCTTAAGACACTAACATTTCAAACAAAAGGAGTTCTTGTCTCCTGCGACTAAAAACTGACCGAATTATGAAGCTTTGAATTTCATTATTTTTGGCGAATCGGGGGCCGCCACATCTCCTCGAGCCGTTCGCTGATTGGTGGATCTTTTTCGAGGTATCCGTTGAAATGGTCTAAAATCGTCAAAAGTAATGATATTCAAAACTTCATTACTCGTTCAGTTTTAGTCGCAGAAGAGTGGAAATTTTTCTTTTTAAAATGTTACCGTGTCAGAAATATTACTAATCGGGAGACTAAAGTTACTGTATCGGAAATTACTAAATATGACTTATAGGACCGGGGGACTGTATAAAAATTTAGACTTCATAATGTGTTTAGCAGTGCATTTATTGACTCAAATAACATAAAATATAATTCTTTACGCCATTCAAAGCACTTTTCCAACTGGGACTAAATGCCTATCTCTAACGACTGAGAAATTAGCTATTGGGGCCACGATTAGAATGGACACCCAGAATTATAACATACATCGAATCGCAAGGCTTTTGAATTTGATAGCTGTTAATTACCTATTTTTTAAAACTTTATTTGGACTAAATTAACTTGGAACTAAAACATGTCGAGTGTTGTGGGATTTCTTGCATCGATGGAAACAATACGTTCTTAGAATTTCCTGTTACTCAGAAGTGTAAATTGCAGTCAGTGACAACTCGTATTGATAGGTACGCAGAAAGATACGAACGCCCGTACTCCTGATAAATGGCATAGCATATGTTTTTACGTGTCTTAAGATTATGAAAAGCGCACCATGAAATGAAGCAACTTTCTTTTGAAGTATAGTTTCCTTACGTAGAGTATTGTTGACGAAAACTACAATTAAAGTAGATGACTTATCTGAACTTTAATGAAGAGTGATCCAGAAATTAGAAAAAAAAAACTTTAAAATCAATTTTCCAACTAATGAACAAAGACAGATGCCGTCTGCACAGAAAGGATGGAAATGAAGCCAAATTTATTGGTAGTTTAGTTTGAAGCCTAAAAAATAGTTCTGCACTTGGTAGAGCGATGCGTTATATAACATAAGACTTTGGGAGAAGTAATGACTTACACCTCCAATGTGTCGTCCTCCATTCAGGAGCACAGCTATTAGACGAGGGATCACACGTTCCCACAGTATTAACCCCTTAACCGTCTCGCCCGTCATATTGACATGCATCGAATTATCGCATTTTTAGGCATATAAACTAAAATTTAGTCATTTATTAGCTTTATTTATTTATTCGACACAAAAATTACGTAGAATCCATAAGCTTCTCAAGTATTCTATGCCTTCCTAGATGAATGAAAACGGCAGCCCCTTTCCAAAACGGGAGGGGTCATCTTATTAAATAGCAAAGAAAATGTCACTATTAAGGGGTTAAGCAATACAGTGGAATCTCTCTATAACGAAATCGCTTGGTTCCAGTTGAAAAATTCGCTATAGAGAAAATTTCGTTATACGGAGATTAGAGATTTTTGCAGTTATTTAAGTAAATGTTACAAACCTTTTAGTATGTGCGATAAGTTCAAAAACATTTCATTATGACTTTCAATTAAAAATGTCTTTATTATAAATTCGTTAAAATTATGCTAATTTTTATTGTATAAATAAAATGCTCAAGAGTGAAGACAATTCACCAATTTAGAGAATAATATGTACTAGTACGGATTAACATAAAATGCGTATTGTCGCATCCATTTGCTGTTTCCATCCCCACTCCACCCCGATTCTTGGAATCTTGACCCGTAGAAATGTTGCTCCCTCTGTAGAAAGTCAGGTCCCCACAACTGCATTACCCTTCACATAGTATTCTATTGTTATGTGTTATCGCTGGAATGAACAATGCGAATGTTTCCAGAAACAGGCACGTGTTATTGATTTGTTTGCACAGAAATTAGCAACTTTCTTCAAAAATGACAAAAATCGAAAAGATAAACCTCTGAAAAAATTCGTTATAGGGAGACAACCACTTCGTTATATGGAGAATATTTTGAATGTTATTTAACATTCCGATTAAAAATTTCGTTATAGGGAGAAATTCGCTGTAGGGAGACTTCATTGTAGGGAGACTCTACTGTATTTTCTATGCTATATAATGCATCGCTTGATCAACTGCAGAACCATTTGGTGGTTTATATTGTAAACTATGCTACTATCTTGTATGATTTTAAACTACGCAAAAACTGTTTTCGTAGGAAAGAAAGATTCAGCTTCATTTCCAATAGTGCGGTGAAAATTCGTCTTGCTGTTTTCGGTCGTTTTCGAATTATAAATTTAAAAACTTTTTCCTGGCTTTTGCATTACTTTGTTCATTGGGATTATATTCAAGACTCTTTAACTGGGTTTTCACCGTGAAGCTTTTCTCGTCCTTTCAAATTGAGTTGATATTAAGTATGTAATGGAGGCTTTGACGTACAATCCACCTTATTTCACAGAGCAAAAAGTGACCTAAATAGCGTAACGAATCTGTATTTTTAATAATATCTGAAAGAAATCAAAATGGCACATTTATTTTCAATTATTTTAATTCTCTTGTTTTACTCAAAAGACAAAATTTAGTTTATTGGCATGTTTAAACGCAATATACCTTCCATTTCCTAACCTCTTAAATATTCCTTTTCTAATCGGTGGAAAGTTTTAGGCAAAATTTCTGGATCTCAAACTGTCTTTTCCTCTTATAATATGATTAGTAGCTTTATTTCATTATCCAAACGACCAATTCAACCTAATAATCCTTAATGATTCCTATTAAAGTACCAAATCTGTGAGATCCGTCAGTGTGAGATTCAGATAATAATCCTCAACAGAGGTGGAAATAAATGAAATTATTGGATTCATTGACTCAATATTTGTGCTTGGGAATTCGTAGATGGCTACGATGAAATCATTTTTCCGCATGAAATAAGCTACTAAACAATTTCTGGGTAAATTTCTTGAAATTCCTTTAAATCTGAACATGCTTTCAATGTATTTTTAAAGATTGAAGTTATCTTTTTACTTTTATTGTATGATAAATTTTTGTGTATATTATAATTTATTCGCCATTATTAACACTCTCTCTTTTGTTATTTCTACTTGACATCAAACGCACTAAGTTGCATAGTTTCCCGGTTGAAAAGTCCACTCGTGTCATCTTTAGTCATACTCTAACCTCTCGACTCTGAAGAATGATTCATATAATTAAATACCATTCTTTTGTTAGTTTTTATTTAAAACGCGTTATAAGCAGGTGCAAGAGGCAAATAAATTCCGGAAGGTTGTCGGGAGGAAAAGGTTTTCACCCGCGCTTCACTGTCGATTTCAGAAAAGGTTTTCACCCGCGCTTCACTGTCGATTTCGGAAAAGGTTTTCCAATTTCGCTTTTGCGCCTGAAGAAATCTGCCTGTTGCGGTTGGAAACTATTTCATTTCAAAACAGTTCTACCCTTTTCAGAAGAGCTCTTTTTGGTTTCAAGGACATAACAGATGAATTTGCGGGAGCGTGGATTTGTAAGTTTGACTATTTTCTTAAATAGCATGTCGCCAGTGTTGTTCAATTTCTGATGTCGCTTAAGGTTGATTTTAACACTATTAAGACAAAAAGTGAATTACACTTACACGTAGATACTTCACATTTTAATATTATTTGAAATATCTAAACAATAAATTCATATTGCATAAGGATAAATATAATATGTATCACAAATATCTAAGTATTTTAGCAAATCCATGTAATGGTATATTTATTTCATTGTAAAGAAAAAAAAATGTAACATTTGTGAAACTTAGTCTGAGTGTAAATATTAAACCATTATATATTCAATTTGTTATTGGTTCCTGGAAAAATATCTTATCCCAGATTACTGATTTTTATTGTCAATAACAGATCTCTTTATTAAGCACATGCAAGCTTCAAAATCATTTTCTAAATCAATCAGCATTAAAACAGGCAAACGTTTTCTACTTAATTATGGACTTTTATTTACTTGCGAAGACATACGCTACTGGGGAAAAGTGCGTTTTAATTTAGAGAAAGAATTTGTAAATTCGTTCTCTTCTAGCTTAAATATAATTAAATTATTCCTTCAAAACGCAAAAAAAAAAAAAAAATCTTTTGGCATTTTATCTGAACTAGTTTAGGGTAGTAGTTTTTAAGCAATAATAACTACGATTTTCATCAAAAATGTAGCAACAGTTTCGATTTTCATTTGCTTTTTAAATTAATTTCTTTTGAAGATTATTTACGGATATAAACCTACATCTTTGAAATTTGACAGTATTGGAATGGAAGCCTCTTATACTTCAAAATGGCATGTACTTGCGACAGTATTCAAATTTTATCTCTTTTAATGCTTTTGTTTTTTACCGATTTTATCATTTAAAGATTAACGATTTAATCATTTTTATTCATATTTTTATCAAAATAATTTTAATAGCATGAATTTTAGTCAAATTTCATAAACATTTCCATAATTATGACAAAGCCATGTAGCATTCATTTTGAAATACAGTGGAGTCTCCCTATAACGAAATCGCTTGGTTCCAATTGAAAAAATTCGTTATAGAGAAAATTTCGTTATACGGAGATTAGAGTTTTTTGCAGTTATTTAAGTAAATATTCCAAACTTTTCAATAGGTGCGATAAGCTCAAATGTATTTAATTATGATTTTCAATTAAAAATGAAGTAATATTTATTATAAATTTGTTAAAATTATACTAATTTTAATTGTATAAATAAAATGTTCGAAAGTTAAGACAATTCACCAATTTAGAGAATAATATGTACTTACGTTTATTTTACTTGAAAAATTCCGTTATTTTACATTGCTTTGCATTTCGTGATGTTAAATTTTCAGAAAAATTTTCACATTTTAAGAGTGAGTGGTTCCAGAAACAGGCTTGTGTGAGCGAATTGGTTACGGAAATTATCAACTTTCTTCAAAAATGACAAAAATCGAAAAGATAAACCTCTGAAAAAATTCGTTATAGGGAGACAACCACTTCGTTATATGGAGAAGATTTTGAATGTTATTTAACATTCCGATTAAAAATTTCGTTATAAGGAGAAATTCGCTGTAGAGAGACTTCGTTGTAGGGAAACTCTACTGTATTTAAAAGTTTGTTTTATTCAACTAATTTAAAGGTCTTATTAACGGTGCGATTGCTTTAGATTCCGTTTGCGCGAAAGAAAGCACCGCGAAATAAGGGATATCCAATTTTTTAAAAAAATTCTTTAGTTTCACCACTTTTTATAACCATGGGCACTAACTATTTAAACATAAATAACTTTTTCATTGTAAACTACTCTCGCCAGTGATTTATTCGACGCAACTACATATTGCTCAAGAGAGGGATTCCTCTGGCTCTGTGTCGTGTAAACGATCTATCTGTCCAGCGACTAACATTCTCTTGATGAGTGGATTGAAAAGGGAGAGCCCCCTATTTCCCCCTGTTGCGTCACTCAATGATCTACTTCACGAAATGATCTTGAGAGGTCAAGAATAAGTTGAAAATCCGAACAGTAGTCATCCCCCTCACCGAGCGTCGCATCTGCAGGTATCCCTTGGCGGCGCCATCTGTCGGCGTTCGTTCAAGGTTCCTCCTCTGCCTCTTCGTCCAGTGGTTCTCCCCTTCAATCGGCTCGTATGGTGCTTCCCTTTCAGGACGCCGTTCCCTCTCAGGGAATCTAATTCGTTCTTTTCTCTCACCTCTAGAGCCTGTGAAGCGGCAACTCATCCCGTCGAAGATTGCTCCCACTCATCGGTAAGTGGACGCTTTGTTTACATCTCTCTCGGCCTCCTCACTCTCTGGGGTCTTCCGTCAGAATCCATTTCTCCCCCTTCTGCTCCCTCTCTCGGCAACCAGAGATGACATCCGTTCTGTTGTCTTCTCGATCTCTCGAAATGTTGATCCGAATGGTACATTTTGTAAGAGTTGGTCTGTATTGATTTATGAGCATATAAATTTGATACAAAGTTTTCGTAAATAAACCGGTGCTCTTTAACGGTACAATGCGTTATGTTACCAACTGGTGACATCTTTTAATTGTTGTGTAGTAATGTAGAGATGACATCCGTTTTGTTGTCTTCTCTATCTCTCGAAATGTTGATCCGAATGGTAGATTTTGTAAGAGTCGGTCTGTATTGATTTATGGGCATATAAATTTGATACAAAGTTTTCATAAATAAACCGGTGCTCTTTAACGGTACAATGCGTTATGTTACCAACTGGTGATATCTTTTAATTGTTGTGTAGTAATGTAGTATAATACAGAAATGGATTTGAAAGCTTTGATTTGTATTGACCGGGGTTTTCTTGTGAATATTTCTCTTGCGAGCAATTTATTCAGTCCTTCTTTCTCTCTCCCTCGACAACAAGGGATGTCATCCGATGTTTTGGATGTTATCATCGGTATCTTAGGATGCTGGGAAGGAATCTTCTGTTCGATTGGTATCTTTTGAAAGAATCGGTTTGTATTCTCAATAGGATTAGCTTGAATATAAAATTTATCTCGACTCGGAGTTTGTTTACTGCTCAATATTTAATATCTGTTGGTTGTAATTTTTTATTGCCTCTTTTGGATGTGGTTGTTTTTATCTGAAACCGCTAAAAAGATCTGTATTCGATTGGTATCTTTTGTATGTATTATTCTGCATTGAGTTGTCAGTCGGATTAAACAGAATTTTATAAGTCAATAATTTTAATCGGAGCACATTAACTCAGAAATTCATTGCATTGACAGTTGGCAGCAACATTTTCTTTAAATTAATAACATTTCATACAAAAATTAGCCCGGAAACTTCTTTTAGTGCTTACCGGTAATCTTTTAATAGCATTCTTTTATAAAAATGGCACACTGAAATCTGCTACCAGTAAATGAATAGAATTGAAATTGTGAAACTGTAATAATTAATCGCAGTTAAAACGCTAATTTCTAACTTTAAAAATTACTATCAAAGAATAGTTTTAAAATTTTCAAAATATTGTCACTTATAATTTCTTATAATAGATGCAGAGTACTCGCTATAGAAAGGAGCACTAAATGAAACTAGAGAACTTTTCTTATAATTAAGTACTTAAAATGCATATCGTTTTATTTCATTATTTTTCTTGCATTTTGTGTGATTGATGAATATATAATATTGCTAAAAAATGATACTTTTAAGGGTTAATAACTTTCATATGGAACTAAATGAGTTTTTCTCCTTAACTTCTTTAGATAATTACCGAAATAATATTCGTCGGAGTGTATTTGAAAGACTGATAAAACGATTTTTAAATCAATGTCAATGCAGGAAAACAATATCGTTAATGTTGAAGAGTCTGTAAATAATACATTTTATTGGTTTGCTTTCATGTTGTTAACTTGCAAAATGCATGTTTGCCAGAAGTTTGGTGAAGCGGGTGCCAAGTTTTTTCATGATGTATTCGAGTGCATTTAACTTTTATATGTGCTTCAAAAACTTAAATATCAAATTTGATTGCTTTACAAACCAGTATAAGTTTTTTCCCCTTTGATTAGCTCCGTAACATTATTATAATAGAGTGCTTTATATTTATAAATTTCCCATTTTATGAAATTTTGATAGGATCAAAAGAAGGGACGAACTGAAATTCCCAGTTTTAGATACCGCAGGAGAAGGAAATGATAGAATTTTTAAATATTGCCTACAATCGAAAAAATAGTCCTGGATGTTCCCAGACTTCCTCTTACATGTAAAATAAAGTGAGATATCGTTGGTGAGATACGTCTCGAAGGCCATTTTGAATCGCTCGAGAATAGATGTGCTACTTTGATATACCTCGGCAGGTAATCATCGGAGAGACCTTAATAAACGCATGGGACTCTCTGTTGTGGAATAGATTGGTGGCGGGAAGCTGTTAAACAACCGTGTGCTCTTGGGAACTATCTCTTTTTCGGTGACCGCAGCAGTTCTCATCCTTTTAGCATGTGGATCCTAATTTCCCACGGAAGTTTCAGTCGATCCTGTCCCATCGAGCGAACGTTGGTATTTTAAATATTATCAATAGGTTTTGTTCTTCTTATTACCTTTAGAAAATATATTAATACCTATAGATTTTATTTTCACCCTTAGAAATATATAAATGCTAATTCTCTCTCTTCAGGTGAACTTAGGGATTTTAAATATCAAAATGAGTTTATACTACTTATCAACCATCCTTGAAAATAAATACCTGTATGCATTTTATTTTCGTATTTTCCTTTTTGATTCCAACTATTAGTTTTCTCTTTTTCCTATTTGTTTGTTTTTGTTCACCTTTTTCTGTTTTTCGCACCATCTCCGGGGATGTACACAACAGGTTGAGAATCAAATCACAATCGGCTGAAACTAGGAAAGCTACCGACGAAATTTTATGTGGATGATTGAAGCCTTGAAGTTATAAGTTTTTGAATCTACTAGACTAAATTTTGGTTCCAGTACTCTAAATCTGGCCGAAAATTGCATGAAAACTACTTATTTTCTAGTTAAGTTTCAATGAAAGGAATGTTAAAGGTTCAGACATAGTCAATAAAACTGTAGAACAGATGCGTGAAATCATCATTGAAATTGCATAAAGTACCAAAAATAAGGCCCACTTTCTTAAATAGAGCTTTAATAGAGTTTTACTTTATTATAGAGTAGCTAGTTTCCGATCATTATTCGCGACAAACATTAAATATTTTAAAATTGAAATCAGTTTCATGATCATAAATTTCTTGCATCCTTGTTTGAACTTGATTGAATCCCCTTATTCGAACAAAATGGATTAGAAAACGTTTATAATTTTTGAAAAATGGTCGGGTTTTGCTCTTCTTTCATTTTGTGGTTGTTTTTTTTTTCATTTTGAGGTCTATTTGTGAGCCCTGTTAATGTGCAAGTGTTCAGAAATTTAGAAATATTTAAATTTATTACTTATTGAACTTACTTCATCTTTAGATAAATGGCAACTATTCATCTTCCTAATTTACTGCAATTTTTGTGTGTAAAAGTTTTCGCAGAAAATTTCATCACACTTGGCTAATCATCGATTTCACTGTATAGCGCCAGCGATGTTTCAGCAGCTGAAGTAATTTCACGAATGTCTGATACAGAACTTTAGGCAAGATATTATGGTTCCCACAGATACAGAAACTTTAGAAAAAAAAATTGAGCAGCAAATTAACTTATCAGTCAGACTGTCCAAGATAAAAGCAAAGAAGGCACATTATTAAGTTTTTGAAGAATGAAATAGTCGCTAAAATTTTATATTGTTCAATAGGCCATTATATTTAGATGTCCTGTTGCTGCGATTTGAAGATAGTTGATGTCAAACAGATTTCGATCCGTACTCTAAATGATGCTCGTCTACTAATGAAAAACAAATCCATCCTAAAATGCCATCACGGCAATTGTCCTAGGCTGTCATTCCTCTGTTGCCCCAGGGATCGGTGCCACATCCAATATTCAGTCAGTTCCATCACGTAGAAAGGATTGCATCACCTGTCTCGTGCCATCTTCGGTCATTCCAAGAGTTATTCTGAGCAGGCTCTTCTAAGGTGTTGCATTAATGTAAAATTATTTCAATAAATCTTTTATCTCAGAAATCGCATCAGCATGTGTATTATGAACTATCCATATTTAATATTGGAAGATATAAATAAAATATGCACACCTAAGACTCGATCTGATTGTAACTCTCCTATTGTCGAATCCGACCTCCCATATATGAGAGCGCATGATGGAACATTGCCTGCCCTCGACATTCCCGAAAATAACAAAGCGAAATTCTTGCGGTTGCTGTCAGAATTAAAAGTTTTCTCTACATATAAATTGATATCGCCTTAGGAGAATTTTGGTTAATTATAAGTTGTCGTCTATTCAAAGAGCGTGTGATAACAATGGTCGTGGGAACTTAAAGGAATAATTGGAGGAAAACGACATCTGTTTTAGGATCAGTAGAAATATGAAAAATGCTTGCATAAAAATGTCTTGTTTAAGGGTAATTTCTGGTACTTTCTTTTGAATTGAAAGAACAGTGAATTTAGGGTTTAGAGCAGACATGTCAGACTCAAAGGCTAATAAGGGCCAAATAAACAATGTTTTTGTTTATGTGGGCTGCAAAAAAACGTAAGAATAAAATCATTTGTTTATTTCATAAAGTACATTATTAACTAATTGCAAGTAATGCGGTAAATTTTTCTCTGATTCCTTTAAAAGTTCAAATACCAAAAACTCTTCTAATAGCTTAGCTCATTTTCAACCATCCTATTCTTTCTTCTCGGAATCAAACTTGCGGTCCAAAAATTAGATTATGCTATGAAAAGAATCTAGTTTTTCATCTTGTACGATCAAACTTTGTAATACAATAAACATCCAACTTCGTTTTACCGACACGCATTTTAAATAATTATATTGTTCAATCATAAGTATTGTGTGCTATATCGGGAGATCTTAAATACGGAAGAAAAGTTAGGAATTAGTTTTATGTTTGTTTACTTTTTGGTTTCTCTTTAAGTCATTAGGTCAGTCATTTGCATTCCATTGCTTCAGGTTGTTTTCAAATATGTCTAGTCGAAAATTATTTCTATTCTTAGTTTCCGTTAAAGCCTTTATTGGTTTATCTACAGTAATCCTCGAAGCTATATTTATGCAATTACTTTCCAGAGGGCAATGTCATTTTTTTAAAAAATATGATGCTTCAATGGTTTTTTTTTTCTCAATACTTACATTCGTTTTAAAAAAATATTTCAATATTTTCTTTCCTCAATTTAAGTGAAATGAAAGCTACAGCATGGGTCATAACAATATATTTCGATTCTAGTTTGTCAAAACAATTATGGAGAATTATTAGCAAATAAAAAGAAATGCAATTAGAAACTAAGACGCAGAGAAAAACGGAGCCGATTTCGAGTTCAATAATCAAAATCGGTGATTTTGACATCCGAACTATCAGCTATTATGCCGTAGTTGCACCACTATAACACTTGATATTTATTTTGATTCTTTTCAAAACTCTTTTGCTTCGTTTCTATGAGTTTGCCAAACCGCTAAGTGCTCGTATTTGATTTTATAGCACAAACATCAATATACAAATCAACAGAATATTTTCAAGTGTGCCTATTTGATCTTATAGTACAATCATCAGTACACAAGTGAATAGAACATTTTTGTCGTCTTGGAATATCGCTTTGAAATCGTTTTATTATTAGTTACAATTATTTTAAAGTGTTTGAATAGAAAATGACAGAATTTATAGATTACTTTAATACTTTTCTCAAGGTATTTTTATAGGAAATTTAATGAAAACAAAAGACTCAATTCTCCCGTTAAAATTTTTCTGTCAATAAATTCAAATAGTCCAAGTTTCTGTTTCATAGGATGCGAAACATGTACTTTTATTTTGTTTTGTGCATGAACTGATATAACTGAAAAATGTGGAGTTGCCTTTGACGATTAATTGGTTTGGGTGTGCAGAAATATAACTGAGAAACTATCGGACAATTTTTATTGTTTTAGTCCATTATTTTTCAATTCGAATGCTCTTTTATAAGTGTCGTAACATACATCTTTGTTGATGCTTTCATAATTTTCGTAAAAAACCTTTTTTTTGGTAAAAATATTATCTTTTTAAAGCTCTTCAAATGGGGTAAATATAATACAGAACGAGATAATGTCATTTATTGAATAGAGTTATCTAAGATACTGGGTAACCCTTTAGAGTTGTCGTCGCGCTAAATGAGATCTCATTCCAACAAAGTAAAACACGGTCTTTCATTGTTTCTAGTTTGGCCTTTCTTTTATTCATATTTTCTGGTACTCTCTGCATCTTTCATTGTGCATATTCAGAAGTGTCTCATGCATAGAAATGATCACCTTGTGTCCAATTGCTTTTGTTTCAAGTCAAAATTACAGAGCCCGTAAAGGCTAAATTCCAAGAAAATCAAAATCACGAGATTCGACTAGATCCTTTAGTGCAGCTTCGAAACGGAAGGTTAATTCAATAAACCAAATTAAACCATGAAAGCGAAATTAATAAGCGTTATTTTTATGATCTTAAAAATCTCGAATAACACTTTTGCATTCATTCATATCCATTTTATTAAAATACTCCGTTTAGAGTAGGGTTGTTTTAATATAATGTTTTCGTGAAAGTAATCTAGAATATTTCTCATTCATGCGATACTATCCTACTCATGACTTCTAAATTCACAAAGGTATATGTACATTTTTAATTTTTTCCAGAATTCAATTTTCAAAAAGTTTAGCATTCATAAATTCGGGTCATTTACATAAAAATAAAAGAAAAGAAGGCTTCTTTTGTTTATTTTTCAATGAAACGGGTTTTCAAAAAAGAATTTCAAGTCCAAGTAAGCTTTAAAATATAAAACTTTTTTTCCGTTGGTGAAGTTCGTTATGTTAACTTATGTCCAATACCATAAACTTTAACTACCCAAGTTTTAAAACAACCATGTATATAATTTGTTGAGACAGGGGAACATTTTAGAAAGTTTCACCAATTTGCTATCTTAGCAAATATAATTTTTTTCAAAGGACAAAAAACAAACATACATCCATATACGTAATTTTAGCCCTCCGGAAGTCAGCAGTCAATAAGTTTCGCATTCCTGAAATCGCATAAGATACAGAATGCCTTCACTGATTTTGTTTTTAATTAAACGGACTTCGAGGTTTGGAAAAAAACCTTTTCCTACTGATATTAAGACAACTCACCATTTCCTCCTCTCGCTTCTTTCTTTTTGGATTTAAAAAGAGGGAGAAAAAACAGCCAATAAGGGAGAAAAATCGCATACCCGAGATTGCAGTTTGAGGCAGGTGTCCTTGAACACCGCCCTCCCCTCCCATACCTTGGAGTCCTGCAATCACTTCTATCCAACGACCTAGAACTTGTTT
>BGPR01024617.1:0-23063 GCA_013235015.1 Araneus ventricosus | reverse complement strand
AAACAAGTTCTAGGTCGTTGGATAGAAGTGATTGCAGGACTCCAAGGTATGGGAGGGGAGGGCGGTGTTCAAGGACACCTGCCTCAAACTGCAATCTCGGGTATGCGATTTTTCTCCCTTATTGGCTGTTTTTTCTCCCTCTTTTTAAATCCAAAAAGAAAGAAGCGAGAGGAGGAAATGGTGAGTTGTCTTAATATCAGTAGGAAAAGGTTTTTTTCCAAACCTCGAAGTCCGTTTAATTAAAAACAAAATCAGTGAAGGCATTCTGTATCTTATGCGATTTCAGGAATGCGAAACTTATTGACTGCTGACTTCCGGAGGGCTAAAATTACGTATATGGATGTATGTTTGTTTTTTGTCCTTTGAAAAAAATTATATTTGCTAAGATAGCAAATTGGTGAAACTTTCTAAAATGTTCCCCTGTCTCAACAAATTATATACATGGTTGTTTTAAAACTTGGGTAGTTAAAGTTTATGGTATTGGACATAAGTTAACATAACGAACTTCACCAACGGAAAAAAAGTTTTATATTTTAAAGCTTACTTGGACTTGAAATTCTTTTTTGAAAACCCGTTTCATTGAAAAATAAACAAAAGAAGCCTTCTTTTCTTTTATTTTTATGTAAATGACCCGAATTTATGAATGCTAAACTTTTTGAAAATTGAATTCTGGAAAAAATTAAAAATGTACATATACCTTTGTGAATTTAGAAGTCATGAGTAGGATAGTATCGCATGAATGAGAAATATTCTAGATTACTTTCACGAAAACATTATATTAAAACAACCCTACTCTAAACGGAGTATTTTAATAAAATGGATATGAATGAATGCAAAAGTGTTATTCGAGATTTTTAAGATCATAAAAATAACGCTTATTAATTTCGCTTTCATGGTTTAATTTGGTTTATTGAATTAACCTTCCGTTTCGAAGCTGCACTAAAGGATCTAGTCGAATCTCGTGATTTTGATTTTCTTGGAATTTAGCCTTTACGGGCTCTGTAATTTTGACTTGAAACAAAAGCAATTGGACACAAGGTGATCATTTCTATGCATGAGACACTTCTGAATATGCACAATGAAAGATGCAGAGAGTACCAGAAAATATGAATAAAAGAAAGGCCAAACTAGAAACAATGAAAGACCGTGTTTTACTTTGTTGGAATGAGATCTCATTTAGCGCGACGACAACTCTAAAGGGTTACCCAGTATCTTAGATAACTCTATTCAATAAATGACATTATCTCGTTCTGTATTATATTTACCCCATTTGAAGAGCTTTAAAAAGATAATATTTTTACCAAAAAAAAGGTTTTTTACGAAAATTATGAAAGCATCAACAAAGATGTATGTTACGACACTTATAAAAGAGCATTCGAATTGAAAAATAATGGACTAAAACAATAAAAATTGTCCGATAGTTTCTCAGTTATATTTCTGCACACCCAAACCAATTAATCGTCAAAGGCAACTCCACATTTTTCAGTTATATCAGTTCATGCACAAAACAAAATAAAAGTACATGTTTCGCATCCTATGAAACAGAAACTTGGACTATTTGAATTTATTGACAGAAAAATTTTAACGGGAGAATTGAGTCTTTTGTTTTCATTAAATTTCCTATAAAAATACCTTGAGAAAAGTATTAAAGTAATCTATAAATTCTGTCATTTTCTATTCAAACACTTTAAAATAATTGTAACTAATAATAAAACGATTTCAAAGCGATATTCCAAGACGACAAAAATGTTCTATTCACTTGTGTACTGATGATTGTACTATAAGATCAAATAGGCACACTTGAAAATATTCTGTTGATTTGTATATTGATGTTTGTGCTATAAAATCAAATACGAGCACTTAGCGGTTTGGCAAACTCATAGAAACGAAGCAAAAGAGTTTTGAAAAGAATCAAAATAAATATCAAGTGTTATAGTGGTGCAACTACGGCATAATAGCTGATAGTTCGGATGTCAAAATCACCGATTTTGATTATTGAACTCGAAATCGGCTCCGTTTTTCTCTGCGTCTTAGTTTCTAATTGCATTTCTTTTTATTTGCTAATAATTCTCCATAATTGTTTTGACAAACTAGAATCGAAATATATTGTTATGACCCATGCTGTAGCTTTCATTTCACTTAAATTGAGGAAAGAAAATATTGAAATATTTTTTTAAAACGAATGTAAGTATTGAGAAAAAAAAAACCATTGAAGCATCATATTTTTTAAAAAAATGACATTGCCCTCTGGAAAGTAATTGCATAAATATAGCTTCGAGGATTACTGTAGATAAACCAATAAAGGCTTTAACGGAAACTAAGAATAGAAATAATTTTCGACTAGACATATTTGAAAACAACCTGAAGCAATGGAATGCAAATGACTGACCTAATGACTTAAAGAGAAACCAAAAAGTAAACAAACATAAAACTAATTCCTAACTTTTCTTCCGTATTTAAGATCTCCCGATATAGCACACAATACTTATGATTGAACAATATAATTATTTAAAATGCGTGTCGGTAAAACGAAGTTGGATGTTTATTGTATTACAAAGTTTGATCGTACAAGATGAAAAACTAGATTCTTTTCATAGCATAATCTAATTTTTGGACCGCAAGTTTGATTCCGAGAAGAAAGAATAGGATGGTTGAAAATGAGCTAAGCTATTAGAAGAGTTTTTGGTATTTGAACTTTTAAAGGAATCAGAGAAAAATTTACCGCATTACTTGCAATTAGTTAATAATGTACTTTATGAAATAAACAAATGATTTTATTCTTACGTTTTTTTGCAGCCCACATAAACAAAAACATTGTTTATTTGGCCCTTATTAGCCTTTGAGTCTGACATGTCTGCTCTAAACCCTAAATTCACTGTTCTTTCAATTCAAAAGAAAGTACCAGAAATTACCCTTAAACAAGACATTTTTATGCAAGCATTTTTCATATTTCTACTGATCCTAAAACAGATGTCGTTTTCCTCCAATTATTCCTTTAAGTTCCCACGACCATTGTTATCACACGCTCTTTGAATAGACGACAACTTATAATTAACCAAAATTCTCCTAAGGCGATATCAATTTATATGTAGAGAAAACTTTTAATTCTGACAGCAACCGCAAGAATTTCGCTTTGTTATTTTCGGGAATGTCGAGGGCAGGCAATGTTCCATCATGCGCTCTCATATATGGGAGGTCGGATTCGACAATAGGAGAGTTACAATCAGATCGAGTCTTAGGTGTGCATATTTTATTTATATCTTCCAATATTAAATATGGATAGTTCATAATACACATGCTGATGCGATTTCTGAGATAAAAGATTTATTGAAATAATTTTACATTAATGCAACACCTTAGAAGAGCCTGCTCAGAATAACTCTTGGAATGACCGAAGATGGCACGAGACAGGTGATGCAATCCTTTCTACGTGATGGAACTGACTGAATATTGGATGTGGCACCGATCCCTGGGGCAACAGAGGAATGACAGCCTAGGACAATTGCCGTGATGGCATTTTAGGATGGATTTGTTTTTCATTAGTAGACGAGCATCATTTAGAGTACGGATCGAAATCTGTTTGACATCAACTATCTTCAAATCGCAGCAACAGGACATCTAAATATAATGGCCTATTGAACAATATAAAATTTTAGCGACTATTTCATTCTTCAAAAACTTAATAATGTGCCTTCTTTGCTTTTATCTTGGACAGTCTGACTGATAAGTTAATTTGCTGCTCAATTTTTTTTTCTAAAGTTTCTGTATCTGTGGGAACCATAATATCTTGCCTAAAGTTCTGTATCAGACATTCGTGAAATTACTTCAGCTGCTGAAACATCGCTGGCGCTATACAGTGAAATCGATGATTAGCCAAGTGTGATGAAATTTTCTGCGAAAACTTTTACACACAAAAATTGCAGTAAATTAGGAAGATGAATAGTTGCCATTTATCTAAAGATGAAGTAAGTTCAATAAGTAATAAATTTAAATATTTCTAAATTTCTGAACACTTGCACATTAACAGGGCTCACAAATAGACCTCAAAATGAAAAAAAAAACAACCACAAAATGAAAGAAGAGCAAAACCCGACCATTTTTCAAAAATTATAAACGTTTTCTAATCCATTTTGTTCGAATAAGGGGATTCAATCAAGTTCAAACAAGGATGCAAGAAATTTATGATCATGAAACTGATTTCAATTTTAAAATATTTAATGTTTGTCGCGAATAATGATCGGAAACTAGCTACTCTATAATAAAGTAAAACTCTATTAAAGCTCTATTTAAGAAAGTGGGCCTTATTTTTGGTACTTTATGCAATTTCAATGATGATTTCACGCATCTGTTCTACAGTTTTATTGACTATGTCTGAACCTTTAACATTCCTTTCATTGAAACTTAACTAGAAAATAAGTAGTTTTCATGCAATTTTCGGCCAGATTTAGAGTACTGGAACCAAAATTTAGTCTAGTAGATTCAAAAACTTATAACTTCAAGGCTTCAATCATCCACATAAAATTTCGTCGGTAGCTTTCCTAGTTTCAGCCGATTGTGATTTGATTCTCAACCTGTTGTGTACATCCCCGGAGATGGTGCGAAAAACAGAAAAAGGTGAACAAAAACAAACAAATAGGAAAAAGAGAAAACTAATAGTTGGAATCAAAAAGGAAAATACGAAAATAAAATGCATACAGGTATTTATTTTCAAGGATGGTTGATAAGTAGTATAAACTCATTTTGATATTTAAAATCCCTAAGTTCACCTGAAGAGAGAGAATTAGCATTTATATATTTCTAAGGGTGAAAATAAAATCTATAGGTATTAATATATTTTCTAAAGGTAATAAGAAGAACAAAACCTATTGATAATATTTAAAATACCAACGTTCGCTCGATGGGACAGGATCGACTGAAACTTCCGTGGGAAATTAGGATCCACATGCTAAAAGGATGAGAACTGCTGCGGTCACCGAAAAAGAGATAGTTCCCAAGAGCACACGGTTGTTTAACAGCTTCCCGCCACCAATCTATTCCACAACAGAGAGTCCCATGCGTTTATTAAGGTCTCTCCGATGATTACCTGCCGAGGTATATCAAAGTAGCACATCTATTCTCGAGCGATTCAAAATGGCCTTCGAGACGTATCTCACCAACGATATCTCACTTTATTTTACATGTAAGAGGAAGTCTGGGAACATCCAGGACTATTTTTTCGATTGTAGGCAATATTTAAAAATTCTATCATTTCCTTCTCCTGCGGTATCTAAAACTGGGAATTTCAGTTCGTCCCTTCTTTTGATCCTATCAAAATTTCATAAAATGGGAAATTTATAAATATAAAGCACTCTATTATAATAATGTTACGGAGCTAATCAAAGGGGAAAAAACTTATACTGGTTTGTAAAGCAATCAAATTTGATATTTAAGTTTTTGAAGCACATATAAAAGTTAAATGCACTCGAATACATCATGAAAAAACTTGGCACCCGCTTCACCAAACTTCTGGCAAACATGCATTTTGCAAGTTAACAACATGAAAGCAAACCAATAAAATGTATTATTTACAGACTCTTCAACATTAACGATATTGTTTTCCTGCATTGACATTGATTTAAAAATCGTTTTATCAGTCTTTCAAATACACTCCGACGAATATTATTTCGGTAATTATCTAAAGAAGTTAAGGAGAAAAACTCATTTAGTTCCATATGAAAGTTATTAACCCTTAAAAGTATCATTTTTTAGCAATATTATATATTCATCAATCACACAAAATGCAAGAAAAATAATGAAATAAAACGATATGCATTTTAAGTACTTAATTATAAGAAAAGTTCTCTAGTTTCATTTAGTGCTCCTTTCTATAGCGAGTACTCTGCATCTATTATAAGAAATTATAAGTGACAATATTTTGAAAATTTTAAAACTATTCTTTGATAGTAATTTTTAAAGTTAGAAATTAGCGTTTTAACTGCGATTAATTATTACAGTTTCACAATTTCAATTCTATTCATTTACTGGTAGCAGATTTCAGTGTGCCATTTTTATAAAAGAATGCTATTAAAAGATTACCGGTAAGCACTAAAAGAAGTTTCCGGGCTAATTTTTGTATGAAATGTTATTAATTTAAAGAAAATGTTGCTGCCAACTGTCAATGCAATGAATTTCTGAGTTAATGTGCTCCGATTAAAATTATTGACTTATAAAATTCTGTTTAATCCGACTGACAACTCAATGCAGAATAATACATACAAAAGATACCAATCGAATACAGATCTTTTTAGCGGTTTCAGATAAAAACAACCACATCCAAAAGAGGCAATAAAAAATTACAACCAACAGATATTAAATATTGAGCAGTAAACAAACTCCGAGTCGAGATAAATTTTATATTCAAGCTAATCCTATTGAGAATACAAACCGATTCTTTCAAAAGATACCAATCGAACAGAAGATTCCTTCCCAGCATCCTAAGATACCGATGATAACATCCAAAACATCGGATGACATCCCTTGTTGTCGAGGGAGAGAGAAAGAAGGACTGAATAAATTGCTCGCAAGAGAAATATTCACAAGAAAACCCCGGTCAATACAAATCAAAGCTTTCAAATCCATTTCTGTATTATACTACATTACTACACAACAATTAAAAGATATCACCAGTTGGTAACATAACGCATTGTACCGTTAAAGAGCACCGGTTTATTTATGAAAACTTTGTATCAAATTTATATGCCCATAAATCAATACAGACCGACTCTTACAAAATCTACCATTCGGATCAACATTTCGAGAGATAGAGAAGACAACAAAACGGATGTCATCTCTACATTACTACACAACAATTAAAAGATGTCACCAGTTGGTAACATAACGCATTGTACCGTTAAAGAGCACCGGTTTATTTACGAAAACTTTGTATCAAATTTATATGCTCATAAATCAATACAGACCAACTCTTACAAAATGTACCATTCGGATCAACATTTCGAGAGATCGAGAAGACAACAGAACGGATGTCATCTCTGGTTGCCGAGAGAGGGAGCAGAAGGGGGAGAAATGGATTCTGACGGAAGACCCCAGAGAGTGAGGAGGCCGAGAGAGATGTAAACAAAGCGTCCACTTACCGATGAGTGGGAGCAATCTTCGACGGGATGAGTTGCCGCTTCACAGGCTCTAGAGGTGAGAGAAAAGAACGAATTAGATTCCCTGAGAGGGAACGGCGTCCTGAAAGGGAAGCACCATACGAGCCGATTGAAGGGGAGAACCACTGGACGAAGAGGCAGAGGAGGAACCTTGAACGAACGCCGACAGATGGCGCCGCCAAGGGATACCTGCAGATGCGACGCTCGGTGAGGGGGATGACTACTGTTCGGATTTTCAACTTATTCTTGACCTCTCAAGATCATTTCGTGAAGTAGATCATTGAGTGACGCAACAGGGGGAAATAGGGGGCTCTCCCTTTTCAATCCACTCATCAAGAGAATGTTAGTCGCTGGACAGATAGATCGTTTACACGACACAGAGCCAGAGGAATCCCTCTCTTGAGCAATATGTAGTTGCGTCGAATAAATCACTGGCGAGAGTAGTTTACAATGAAAAAGTTATTTATGTTTAAATAGTTAGTGCCCATGGTTATAAAAAGTGGTGAAACTAAAGAATTTTTTTAAAAAATTGGATATCCCTTATTTCGCGGTGCTTTCTTTCGCGCAAACGGAATCTAAAGCAATCGCACCGTTAATAAGACCTTTAAATTAGTTGAATAAAACAAACTTTTAAATACAGTAGAGTTTCCCTACAACGAAGTCTCTCTACAGCGAATTTCTCCTTATAACGAAATTTTTAATCGGAATGTTAAATAACATTCAAAATCTTCTCCATATAACGAAGTGGTTGTCTCCCTATAACGAATTTTTTCAGAGGTTTATCTTTTCGATTTTTGTCATTTTTGAAGAAAGTTGATAATTTCCGTAACCAATTCGCTCACACAAGCCTGTTTCTGGAACCACTCACTCTTAAAATGTGAAAATTTTTCTGAAAATTTAACATCACGAAATGCAAAGCAATGTAAAATAACGGAATTTTTCAAGTAAAATAAACGTAAGTACATATTATTCTCTAAATTGGTGAATTGTCTTAACTTTCGAACATTTTATTTATACAATTAAAATTAGTATAATTTTAACAAATTTATAATAAATATTACTTCATTTTTAATTGAAAATCATAATTAAATACATTTGAGCTTATCGCACCTATTGAAAAGTTTGGAATATTTACTTAAATAACTGCAAAAAACTCTAATCTCCGTATAACGAAATTTTCTCTATAACGAATTTTTTCAATTGGAACCAAGCGATTTCGTTATAGGGAGACTCCACTGTATTTCAAAATGAATGCTACATGGCTTTGTCATAATTATGGAAATGTTTATGAAATTTGACTAAAATTCATGCTATTAAAATTATTTTGATAAAAATATGAATAAAAATGATTAAATCGTTAATCTTTAAATGATAAAATCGGTAAAAAACAAAAGCATTAAAAGAGATAAAATTTGAATACTGTCGCAAGTACATGCCATTTTGAAGTATAAGAGGCTTCCATTCCAATACTGTCAAATTTCAAAGATGTAGGTTTATATCCGTAAATAATCTTCAAAAGAAATTAATTTAAAAAGCAAATGAAAATCGAAACTGTTGCTACATTTTTGATGAAAATCGTAGTTATTATTGCTTAAAAACTACTACCCTAAACTAGTTCAGATAAAATGCCAAAAGATTTTTTTTTTTTTTTTGCGTTTTGAAGGAATAATTTAATTATATTTAAGCTAGAAGAGAACGAATTTACAAATTCTTTCTCTAAATTAAAACGCACTTTTCCCCAGTAGCGTATGTCTTCGCAAGTAAATAAAAGTCCATAATTAAGTAGAAAACGTTTGCCTGTTTTAATGCTGATTGATTTAGAAAATGATTTTGAAGCTTGCATGTGCTTAATAAAGAGATCTGTTATTGACAATAAAAATCAGTAATCTGGGATAAGATATTTTTCCAGGAACCAATAACAAATTGAATATATAATGGTTTAATATTTACACTCAGACTAAGTTTCACAAATGTTACATTTTTTTTTCTTTACAATGAAATAAATATACCATTACATGGATTTGCTAAAATACTTAGATATTTGTGATACATATTATATTTATCCTTATGCAATATGAATTTATTGTTTAGATATTTCAAATAATATTAAAATGTGAAGTATCTACGTGTAAGTGTAATTCACTTTTTGTCTTAATAGTGTTAAAATCAACCTTAAGCGACATCAGAAATTGAACAACACTGGCGACATGCTATTTAAGAAAATAGTCAAACTTACAAATCCACGCTCCCGCAAATTCATCTGTTATGTCCTTGAAACCAAAAAGAGCTCTTCTGAAAAGGGTAGAACTGTTTTGAAATGAAATAGTTTCCAACCGCAACAGGCAGATTTCTTCAGGCGCAAAAGCGAAATTGGAAAACCTTTTCCGAAATCGACAGTGAAGCGCGGGTGAAAACCTTTTCTGAAATCGACAGTGAAGCGCGGGTGAAAACCTTTTCCTCCCGACAACCTTCCGGAATTTATTTGCCTCTTGCACCTGCTTATAACGCGTTTTAAATAAAAACTAACAAAAGAATGGTATTTAATTATATGAATCATTCTTCAGAGTCGAGAGGTTAGAGTATGACTAAAGATGACACGAGTGGACTTTTCAACCGGGAAACTATGCAACTTAGTGCGTTTGATGTCAAGTAGAAATAACAAAAGAGAGAGTGTTAATAATGGCGAATAAATTATAATATACACAAAAATTTATCATACAATAAAAGTAAAAAGATAACTTCAATCTTTAAAAATACATTGAAAGCATGTTCAGATTTAAAGGAATTTCAAGAAATTTACCCAGAAATTGTTTAGTAGCTTATTTCATGCGGAAAAATGATTTCATCGTAGCCATCTACGAATTCCCAAGCACAAATATTGAGTCAATGAATCCAATAATTTCATTTATTTCCACCTCTGTTGAGGATTATTATCTGAATCTCACACTGACGGATCTCACAGATTTGGTACTTTAATAGGAATCATTAAGGATTATTAGGTTGAATTGGTCGTTTGGATAATGAAATAAAGCTACTAATCATATTATAAGAGGAAAAGACAGTTTGAGATCCAGAAATTTTGCCTAAAACTTTCCACCGATTAGAAAAGGAATATTTAAGAGGTTAGGAAATGGAAGGTATATTGCGTTTAAACATGCCAATAAACTAAATTTTGTCTTTTGAGTAAAACAAGAGAATTAAAATAATTGAAAATAAATGTGCCATTTTGATTTCTTTCAGATATTATTAAAAATACAGATTCGTTACGCTATTTAGGTCACTTTTTGCTCTGTGAAATAAGGTGGATTGTACGTCAAAGCCTCCATTACATACTTAATATCAACTCAATTTGAAAGGACGAGAAAAGCTTCACGGTGAAAACCCAGTTAAAGAGTCTTGAATATAATCCCAATGAACAAAGTAATGCAAAAGCCAGGAAAAAGTTTTTAAATTTATAATTCGAAAACGACCGAAAACAGCAAGACGAATTTTCACCGCACTATTGGAAATGAAGCTGAATCTTTCTTTCCTACGAAAACAGTTTTTGCGTAGTTTAAAATCATACAAGATAGTAGCATAGTTTACAATATAAACCACCAAATGGTTCTGCAGTTGATCAAGCGATGCATTATATAGCATAGAAAATACAGTAGAGTCTCCCTACAATGAAGTCTCCCTACAGCGAATTTCTCCCTATAACGAAATTTTTAATCGGAATGTTAAATAACATTCAAAATATTCTCCATATAACGAAGTGGTTGTCTCCCTATAACGAATTTTTTCAGAGGTTTATCTTTTCGATTTTTGTCATTTTTGAAGAAAGTTGCTAATTTCTGTGCAAACAAATCAATAACACGTGCCTGTTTCTGGAAACATTCGCATTGTTCATTCCAGCGATAACACATAACAATAGAATACTATGTGAAGGGTAATGCAGTTGTGGGGACCTGACTTTCTACAGAGGGAGCAACATTTCTACGGGTCAAGATTCCAAGAATCGGGGTGGAGTGGGGATGGAAACAGCAAATGGATGCGACAATACGCATTTTATGTTAATCCGTACTAGTACATATTATTCTCTAAATTGGTGAATTGTCTTCACTCTTGAGCATTTTATTTATACAATAAAAATTAGCATAATTTTAACGAATTTATAATAAAGACATTTTTAATTGAAAGTCATAATGAAATGTTTTTGAACTTATCGCACATACTAAAAGGTTTGTAACATTTACTTAAATAACTGCAAAAATCTCTAATCTCCGTATAACGAAATTTTCTCTATAGCGAATTTTTCAACTGGAACCAAGCGATTTCGTTATAGAGAGATTCCACTGTATTGCTTAACCCCTTAATAGTGACATTTTCTTTGCTATTTAATAAGATGACCCCTCCCGTTTTGGAAAGGGGCTGCCGTTTTCATTCATCTAGGAAGGCATAGAATACTTGAGAAGCTTATGGATTCTACGTAATTTTTGTGTCGAATAAATAAATAAAGCTAATAAATGACTAAATTTTAGTTTATATGCCTAAAAATGCGATAATTCGATGCATGTCAATATGACGGGCGAGACGGTTAAGGGGTTAATACTGTGGGAACGTGTGATCCCTCGTCTAATAGCTGTGCTCCTGAATGGAGGACGACACATTGGAGGTGTAAGTCATTACTTCTCCCAAAGTCTTATGTTATATAACGCATCGCTCTACCAAGTGCAGAACTATTTTTTAGGCTTCAAACTAAACTACCAATAAATTTGGCTTCATTTCCATCCTTTCTGTGCAGACGGCATCTGTCTTTGTTCATTAGTTGGAAAATTGATTTTAAAGTTTTTTTTTTCTAATTTCTGGATCACTCTTCATTAAAGTTCAGATAAGTCATCTACTTTAATTGTAGTTTTCGTCAACAATACTCTACGTAAGGAAACTATACTTCAAAAGAAAGTTGCTTCATTTCATGGTGCGCTTTTCATAATCTTAAGACACGTAAAAACATATGCTATGCCATTTATCAGGAGTACGGGCGTTCGTATCTTTCTGCGTACCTATCAATACGAGTTGTCACTGACTGCAATTTACACTTCTGAGTAACAGGAAATTCTAAGAACGTATTGTTTCCATCGATGCAAGAAATCCCACAACACTCGACATGTTTTAGTTCCAAGTTAATTTAGTCCAAATAAAGTTTTAAAAAATAGGTAATTAACAGCTATCAAATTCAAAAGCCTTGCGATTCGATGTATGTTATAATTCTGGGTGTCCATTCTAATCGTGGCCCCAATAGCTAATTTCTCAGTCGTTAGAGATAGGCATTTAGTCCCAGTTGGAAAAGTGCTTTGAATGGCGTAAAGAATTATATTTTATGTTATTTGAGTCAATAAATGCACTGCTAAACACATTATGAAGTCTAAATTTTTATACAGTCCCCCGGTCCTATAAGTCATATTTAGTAATTTCCGATACAGTAACTTTAGTCTCCCGATTAGTAATATTTCTGACACGGTAACATTTTAAAAAGAAAAATTTCCACTCTTCTGCGACTAAAACTGAACGAGTAATGAAGTTTTGAATATCATTACTTTTGACGATTTTAGACCATTTCAACGGATACCTCGAAAAAGATCCACCAATCAGCGAACGGCTCGAGGAGATGTGGCGGCCCCCGATTCGCCAAAAATAATGAAATTCAAAGCTTCATAATTCGGTCAGTTTTTAGTCGCAGGAGACAAGAACTCCTTTTGTTTGAAATGTTAGTGTCTTAAGATTATTTTACTAAATATGACTTATAGGACCAGGGAACTGTATAAAAATTGAGACTTCACAATTTTTAGCAGTACATTTATTGTGTCAAACAATATGAAATATAATTCTTTACATCATTTAGAGCATTTTTACAATTGGAAAAGTGTTCCTATCTCTAACAGTTTAGAAATTAGCTATTGGGCCACGTTTAGCGTGGATATGGATTGATCTCCCCAGAACGACATAAGTGAGTATCGGTAGTTATCAAGTCCATCGATTTCGAAGCATAATCCAGGATAACAAATCTAGAAGTGGTAAGACTGAAGATTAAGAACCCTGTACCCTCAAAATTAAAAATACATCTCTTGGGGAAAAAAATATTAACCGAGACGTAGTTTTTCGCATTAATCAAAAATTTTCCATTCTTTATTATAAACATTAAGCACAAAGTGATGAGGATTGATGGACCTTCAAGGAATTGAATGGATCTTTCTCGAAAGGGCAGGCAGCTGCACTGAGGTCGTTTTCCCATTAACAGCGCGAGCAAATGCCCGTCCAGATTTTTTCAAAACTTGACACGAAACTAAAAAGTCTTTTCGAATGAGAATGAGATGAATTTTGAAAGAGTCTGTTCCGAGACATTCATAGATAGAAACAGAGTGAGCAGATTAAATTTTCAAGAATAAACTAGAAAATGCAAGAGAGACATCGAAACTAATTTGATATTTCAATTAACACACTCATGACTTGTTTGCAATCACTCATTTTCAAGACTCTATTAACGGAATGTTTTCAGCCTTTTCATTTTAATATCTGCTTTGGGTTCAAAAACATTAAACATTTTCATAACCATATATTCCAGGAATACAACGAGTAGAATTTTTTTTATAAATTTGTAGAGGGACGAGACTCATGTTTATATGGAATGCCGCTGTTTAAGAATCAATTCAATTTCGGGAACCATTTTTATTAGATGGCTAAGTTCCACGACACAGTACATTAAAAGGTACAAGACACAAGACAGAGGACAACATCACAAGACAAGTACACAGTCAAGAAGAGAGAGAGGCATCATGGGAAAAACCCGGATGGCTCAAGTAGCGCCACCTACCATAAAAAGGAAAAGGCAGTGAATTTCAACCGCTACAAATTTAAATTTGGCCAAATCTTTACACGAACAACACATTAACGTAGCGACAATGTTTTAAAGTAATTTCTCTACAATAGATTAAAGTGTGCTACGCATCTTGGATATTTATATAGATGTCTATTAAATATTCAGAGATGAAAAGCGATTATAAAACATACGATTTACACTTATTTTTTGCGCAAATAACCACTTTGGCGTACTAATGTGTGTATCTTTTTATCGTATTAATATGCGCCATAACAAAGCTCACTGCAATTATTGAAGCAGGTTGGTTTTCTTATGGTAGTAACAATTTGAATTTTAAATTAGACAGCATTAAAAAGTTATAATCATTTGTAAAGATTGTTGCTTATTCATTTCAACGCTGAAATTTCAAAAAAATTAGCAGCATTTCTTTTATTTGTTCACTTCGCAGTCAAAGCCACGATCAAATCTCATCTCGGAAATATTCATTCAGAATTTACATTTCTAAAGAACCTTATTCAGGCCTTCCAATTTGGCATACAATTCTCCTTTCAATATTCATCACCTCGACTCGAGGGCTCTTTTTTCCATTCCAGTGCAACTTTTTGCAGGATTGTCTATTTAGATTCTTTTTCCTCTCAGCGTATTTCTTCCATTGCTGAATGGCTTCCACCTTTCTTGCCCCTGCTCAATGGAAATTCCAGGACGAAAAATAGGTTGGAACTTTTCGAACGTTCTTAGTTATTACAAACCTCTCGAACGTGTCTTTTCCCATGTCATTTAAATGAGCCCCTCCGCAGCCTCCAGTCACGAAACGGTTCAAAATAATAACTAGCCTTTTCGGAGCGTAAATATCCGGCTCAGCAACACCACTTCTTCGAGAAAAGGTTAACATTTCCTGTCAACACAATTTTACGCTTGGGATCAAATTTTACGCACAGAAATGCCCTTCATTACACATATAAAACTAAAAAAGCATTCCCAGGCTATAAAATAAAAATATTTTCTTACTGTTGGAAACAAAACACCTAATCATAAAGGATAGAAATGATAAATGTTTCGTGCTATAGAATGGACAATTATAAATGAAAATAAAATAACGCGCTTTTATTAGAGTACAAAAAAGCAGAAAATTTTATCGAAATCTGGAAGTCAAAGCAAAAATCATAAGGAGCTAATAGAAATATTCTAGATTAGAATTTTAATCACATTCATAACATATATTAATTTTTAACGAATGTTTAGGAATTTCCTTCGAGATATTCATTGTGGAATAGTTTCCGTATCGTATTATTTTCATTGCCTCACTCTTTTAATATTTTTTAACTCCAGATTTTTGATAATTTTTTTTTATCTTTTCATGTTAATAAAAGTGTTTGTTTTATTAATATTTGTTTTTCCCTTTTTAGCCTTTAATATATTTCATAATTCATTATCACGAAATTTTACCATTCATTCTTTCTCAAATTCACTACCAAATGGATCTCTATCATATGGAATCAAGATTGAATTCAAATCATTCAATTTATTAATAATTTAGCTCTAAAGACATTAGAATCTTCTATTGATTCAGGAACACAACTGTGCAAAACTTTGAAGCTCTAACACAACAAGAAGCGAGGGGAAAATCCATTATAAAATTCCATCTTTACAAAAATGAATAAAAGCGTGTCAAAATAAGGAAAAAAATTTTAATTCATGCTTCAACATAAAAAGAACCAATTTCAAAGCGCTGTTGAGATAAGAGAACATATTTTGGAAATATTGCTGGTAGAAATCATTTAAAATGATTGTCTTCATACCGAATAAAAAGATTAGATTTCAATTTTTTCCAAACAAATTGCAAGTAATATAGAGGGGGAAAACAACCTTATTTATTGACTTCATTTCTGACAGAAGTTTACCTCTGTGAGCAGCTCGTACTACTTTTCGCGGAAATTAATCAAGAAGTATTTGATGTTCTTAAATCTGCATTGAAGTTTGAAAGTCTTAGGGATGTCGGTACTTTCATTAATTTAAAAAAGAGGCGCATGGTTGCTGTGTTCGTGGAATGTAATCAGTGTTAGACCACGTGCTTGATAAGGATTGTAGAAGCAAGTGGGGGGAGGAGATAAAAAATGATAAAATTTCAAAGAGTCTCCCCAAAATATCAAATATTGGCATTTCGTTTCAATGAAGTAGAATTTTCTGAAATACTTCCGAGAACGGAAAATACTGAAGTCTGGTACATTACGAAAGAATTCTGAAAGAACAAATTTAATCCTTCCATTTTATTTTTCGGCCTCTTTCCATCCCGCTCCTGGTGAGCGCCTAAAACGCTTCTCCCGTTGTTAGTCGGATGGAAAGAAAAAAATAGTCAAATTTGGTGTAAAACTGCTGCATTTTAGGTTTACTCTATCCGATATCCGTGCTTCGAAAGAATTCCCGCTTTGTGCTTTAACACTAAATATGGGCAGATTTGAAAATATATAATTTTTTTTACAAAGTGTCGCTTACAGTCGCGTAAAATCTTTTAGCATCGGTAGAAGCTTCATGGAAAGAAGTTCGTTTACTCTAGTTTGTTATCAAAACTCAAATGGAAGTTAAGGAACGATAACATTGCAAATTAATATCTTTAAGGTATCCGACTGGTTTAAAATCGTCGTTTTTGATGAAATTATCAAAAAAAAATTTATGACTTAATTTTGTAACCTGTTTAATCAGCTTTCTAAAACTATCTCACTTTTTACTCTACGTGAATTACAAATGGAGTTACAGCTGTTTTATTACCGAACTGTAGGCATTATTTTAAGTTGCATGAAAACTTTAAATGCGTTTTCTGAGAAATGATATTTTTGTGGAAAACTGTCGACCGTAACAATGATTTCTCAAAACGTTATTCAAGTATTGATATGAAATTTTCCGAGATTGTTTTCTGTAATATGCTTGATGTTTTCCTCTAAAAACTAAGGTCAATTTTAAAATCAAGTAATATTTTTAAGTGTTTAAGCATAAACGAAAAGCATATTTTATGAAAAATTAAAAGTTCAGTAACTATGTTCAGCTATATCTCAAAACTATTTTGAAGTACAAGAAAGATTTTAGAGCATAACACAGATAACTGTCATAAAAATGTACTCCTACAAGGATTTATGTATACTTAGAATATGATTTTGTCTATGGCTGTTAGCGTAAGGCAAATATTTCAGTCATTTTTCTTCAAATTTCTCAGTTTTTTTAAAAATATTATTTTGAAAGCTTAATTTTACAACATTTTCATAGTTTTAAAACATATGCAGTTGAAAAATAACGTTAAAAATATATATAAGTTATTTTTCAAAAAATGTCTCCGAACACAGTCGGATACCTTAAACCTTAAATTTTCGAACTGACAACTTCCCTGAATGAATGAAAATAATCGGATTCCATTTTCTTAATTTTCAGAATACGCTTTAGATATTATACTTTTATTAAATATTCCCGTAGTTACGAGGTATCTAAGAAAAAGAATAGACGTGCGAGAAGGCGATGATATTTAACGGATTGCGTGCCATGTCACTCATCCATAAATGACACTGATCTTTTTGGAAGGGCTAGGTTATTAATATATGCATGATGGACACTTTTTATGCGTATGGCATGTATTTTGTCTTGGGTCCCATGGGAAATCTTTAGAAAATTCACTTAGAAAGTAGTGTTAAACAAGATGGTTAATTCATGCTTCGTCAGTAGTAAAGCATAAGAATTTGCTAAATGATTGTTATCTGCCAATAAGTAGTTCAAACGAGGCAAAATGCGAAATCTAGAGTGGCTGGAGAAGGAGCCTCTGGTCATTCGAGGAGCGGTCAACCGAGACAACAGAAACGAGATCATAACGACTCCATTGTTTGGTTTATTGTTTGACAAATACCTTACTTGAAATATTCGCAAACGGCAATCTTTCCTCCGAATCGGACCTATTCACACTTTGTCGCCTTTAGCTTCGGGTGTGGAGTTCAGATGCACTGGAAATGAATTCCGGACTGCAGACTAATGTGATGGATGGGAGAGAGAAAATTTTGTTCTAAAGGCGGTTTATTAGTTTCGCTCTCTATCAAAAATTAAATTCTGCTCATAGAATCATGGGCGTATCAAAGATAAGGCAAATGAGTATAAAAAGGGGACGCCAGTTTGGGATGGTGCGTGCAGCGGACACAAAACACTGAAAACGTTAGTTTTACTTTTTATAACCCAATGTGTCGAGAGAGTGAAAGAATATTATGCCTTGGTGCCATTTACACTTGAAACGCCACTTTAAAGATGTATTAACAGAAATAGGTACAATTATAACAAAACCTTCTAAAAAATACGCTTTCATTAATGTTTTGAAAAGCAGAATATATATATTAATTAAAAACATGGATGTCAAAACAAAATAGTAAAAGAGTGATGCTTTGATATAAACACTATGAAAATTTAATCGCATTTTTCTCATATTTTGATGAATATTTAGGCATTTTTTTCTTAGGAATTCATTGTGGCTTAATTTCCTTATCGTATAAATTTTGCGTTTCTAAGATTTTGTTTTGACATCTATATTTTTGATTAAAAAATTATATTTACTCCTTTTCGTCAAATGTGCAATGTTTTATTGAATAAACTAAAAGCAATGGAACCCATTTCTTTAGATAAATCCTAATGATTTTAATTACTTTCGTTGGACATTAAAAGTTTTTAATTGATACGAAAATAACAAGAGATTTCCCTTTTCCAACACTAGAAGTAATTGCTGTTCTGTGACATATTGCACACACATTTCTACATTTTTCTACAAACTATATTAAAAAAGAAAAATACCATGTCATGAATTTGTTTTAGTACCTTATGAAAATTTCACTTCTGCGATACTAATACTTGGAAAAATTCAAACTACCGAACTTTCTTCGGTATATGGCAAGTAATGGATTTTACTTACAAAGATTACAAGAATTCATTTATTTTGTTTCATATACTTAATATTTGGGGCGAAATTAAAATTATCTACTAGATTAACGCTAATAAAATGAAGCTTTTTTTATGGATGTGCAGGAAAATTTTATCTTCTGAAGACTGGCTCATTGGATGTAATAAGGGAAACTTACGTCTTTCAGGAATTTCAAAAGTTGTTTCTAGAAACCTGAATGAGATGCCACAGCCAAAAAAGGACAGATTTTTTTTTCCAAATTGGAATGAATATAGGTAAGATTTCTAGAAATGTTACACAGAACTTAGTTCTATGTAGTAATGAGTATTCAGAAAGAATGTCATTTACCTCTATAAGAGAAGTGAATCTATAATCTTAGACTGAGGCACAATTGTATTTTGCATTAAAAATCACAATATTGTTTCATTCGAAACTAATCAAATCTTTATTTCTAAGAAGAATATTTCATGCAAAGTGAAACTTCAATGTTAACATTCATTCTCTTTCACTATGAAATAGGTAAATAGTAACTTGGTAAATACTGTGTAAACGATGTTCTAAACATACTTTCCGAGTGCAAATGAAATTGACAAGAACAAAATATTTTATGCAGATTTTACGCATTGTTGCAATAATCCAGAGAAAAACTTTTTAATAGCTTATATTCGGGAATATCGATACGTAGTTGTTGCTGAAAATATTGTGTATCTCCCAGTGGCGAATCTAGGATTCCGGTCTGGGGGGCTGAGGTCATAAAAACTTTGTATCGTCGTGATGAATGTCAAACTTCAAGGCTAAAGTAAACCAAAACTCTTTAACTTTACAGACTTGACTCACCTGACAATATGAATCATAAAGAACAATACAATATTTTCGATAATTTAATAAGAATTACAATGAAATAATTAGTCAAAAAATGTATTTATAGCATTGACGCGGTCGAAGACAAGTGGAATGACTACAAAAGTAGCAAAATGTTCGAGCCTTTCAAGCCAGAAAGCAATGTTGAAACGTTTTTATTATTTTTTAAAGAGAAAAATTAAAAAAAAAACAGTTGTAATGATGTTAAATTAAATCAAGAATTCTGGCTTGGCTCTGGGGGGGGGCTGTAGCCCGATAGCCCCCTCCCTGGATTCGCCACTGGTATCTCCTATTAGCATGTTTATGACGATAGCTATTCTCACAAGATACTTTCGGTTTTTTTTTTCTTTCTCATGTATTCTCCACAAGATTGAAAAGTTTCGAACACTGGGCTGTTGATGTAAAATGCACTTGTTAAAAGACACCATTTGTAATATAGATATACATTATCTGTTAAATTTTCCCATAACTCATTAATAAACATAATAACTTGCGAATACAACAACATTTATCTTTTACAGGCTATTCAATGTTTGTTCACATTTTGCTTTCAATTTTTGTTTATCAAAAATCAAAGAATGACTCGTTAGTTAAAAGCGGCTTGAAAGTAATGACTCAGCCGTTTTTCCCTTTTCATCTACACGGCCGTGCTACGTTACAAGAAGAATGTAAACAAAACAAGAACGAATGCAAAAAAGAGACGAGTTTATTGACCATTTTGGCCGTTGATTGAAAAGGCGTTAGGGATGTGTGTCAGTGTCAGACAGGAAAGTAAAACCCGTTCAATTGAAGGCCATCGAAATGGAGAGTTTGTGCTTGACCGGTGATTGACTCGAGAAATGATGACTGACCGAAATTAGTTCAACTGTTCCCAGAGAGAAGGACACCACCTTTCCTGAAAACTTGTAGGGATGACACATTGTGTGCGTGCAACAGTAGGCAGGTTTTCGCGAAAGGAGGAAATTTACCGCAATTAGAATCCGGAAATATAACTGTCAGGGTTTCTAATATTTCAAATTGCATTGATAGGCTAATATTCTAGAAGCTATTTAGTGAGCGTTATCAGATCATCATGTTTCAAAAGAAAAAAGAAAAAACACAAATCCTTGTTGTTTGATCATTTATATAACTTTGAAATCGATCTTTCATTCTAATATTCAGATTGGAAGCGTTTCTCAAGACATTTAAAATGTTAGCCATCAAGGATTTTGAAGAAAATCGCCCACAGCAGCCCAGATCTATTATTACTATAATTTGGCTGGAATTGCATCCTACAAAAATTAGCGACATTTATAACTTTTCGACTGGGTGAAATAAGCAATTATACAAATTGGTATCCATACATGACATTGAGGAATACATGAAAAACTTCTTCTGCAGCCCACGCAATTCGTAGATGGCATTACTAATGATGAAAATGCTGAGAACGTAACACCAAAAGCTACGTCCTCAGCAATTTTGTTATTAGTAAATTACGAGTCTGATCCGCTCTGAGATTGTCTTGCGAATATTCTACATTCTGTTAAAGTATTCTATGCAACTTTGTCCATTAAAATCGCATGTCTTTACTGTTCATTTAAAAACTTATTTGTCCCTCAAGATAATAACCGTATATTCTTCGATTTATCCAGCTCTAATAACTCATCACAAGAACTGGATTTAGAAAGAAATGTGGAAGCATTTAGTGAACAAATGAACACCCCAGGTTTTATTTTCCTTAATGATAAATAATTTACCTAGTCGAGTACTTATTATAATGGTGACTTTGCTTAAACATGCAGTCAGATAGCATGTCATCGGCTAGGTGTCAACATGTTGTAAGGCAATACAGCTCCAAAGAATAGGTGTTTGATTTTTCGTCTAAATGCGTTGTAATAATTATAAACGACATTTTATACCTGCTTATCTCTCAACATTTGGAAGTGGTTTTGCTGAAGATATGATTAACTATGCAAATGATGAAGTAGACTCAAATAAGGCATTTTTTGTTATTGCTCAAATTATAGCTTGCCACTTCACTTGTTAACCATTTATTATTGAAAAAGATAGTTAAGAAACAGAGCATTCATTTTGTGATATTCCACTAGAATTATTTTAATGATAGTATACTGCTTGCTTAGATTTGTCCAACAAAATTACAGCTAAGACAAATCATTTCTTCGATACGAGTAAAAAATGTCTCTAAAGATTCAAAAAGAATTATCTTCTAGTCTGGTTTCAAACCAGACACCTCAAAATAATACAGGTTAATATATAGTTTGAAATACTCAATTATTATAGGAGCTCTTTGAATAATATGAATCGGGTATATGAATCAAAGAAAATGCAAATAAATACAGTAAACAAATGCTAAATGAATGAAATCCAATTTATCGTATCCACTTAAACATTTTGAGATAAACTTTTTAAACTGTCTTTGACTTAATTTGCCTATCATTCATCCAAAATCATAATTAAAGTGGCACAATTCATTCATAATAATAATAAAACTTAATAGTTTGTTATTCTCTTTTACTTTATAAAGACTTTTAATTCTGGCAACTTAATTTTTTCACTCAAATTCACACACACACACAAAAATGGAATTTATTACGAAAAATGTTATCGACTTCTTTGCTTGATTCAGTGATTTTTTAATGAAATATTTAATGATATTGACTGAACCAAGAGTTTATTTGTAACTCTTCCTGGGTTTCAAATAAACGGTCGGATATTGTTAGGCTCCAAGTTATCATACTCCAATCACAGGCAAACTTTCACCTGCCAAATAATTACGTATGTATTGGATTTCACTTCCGAAGGAAAAAAAAAACCAAATTGATTTTCTCAAGAAAATAGCACGTGGGGGAGGGGCAGCTTTCTTTTACGTTAAATAAATTAGTCATAGCATCAGGTTTTGCGGAATCTAAAATGTGAAATACGCTGTACTCTCACTAACCGAGTTGCCGGATAAAATAAGTTCGTTCAAAAGAATCAGAATCTCATTAGGGGCACAATAAAGTGAGTAAACAAAATTCCTAGTACAATACAACACTTTATATAAAATGCAAAAATTATTCAAAGAAAGTTAAAAACCAAGAAATACACTCCGAAAGCATAGAATTAAACAAACAAGAAACCCATTCTAGTCCATACGATATGGATTCAATTCACTTGGGAAATTTTTCTGCAAGAAGCTCGACTTTCGTCTGAAAAAGCTAAAAGCCCTTGAAAAAATGGACTAGAATGGATTTCTTGTTTCTTTAAACCTTGAAAAAGTGGACTAGAATGGATTCCTTGT
>BGPR01024616.1:0-23063 GCA_013235015.1 Araneus ventricosus | reverse complement strand
TTGGGAAGCAACAAAATTCAGCAATCCCAATTCTGTTTGAAAATTCTATTGTAACCTCAAAGTTCAAAAATAAATATGAAAATGAAACATAAATTAATGATAACTGAGATTGAATTAATTTTAAAATAATTATTTAGCAATTTTTAATCTTTGAAGTTGAAATTTAACTACTTTTGGTTACAAATATTGAAGTATCTTAGTAAAGAAAAATCCATGAGAATTTTCATCATCCCATTATTTTTCTATACAACACCCTATTTGCATTTGCAGTTTAACTCTTTCAATACTGAAAATTCTCAAATGCTTGTTCAACCAAAGAATAATTGGCTATCGAAACACCCATATATCCCAGCAAAATTTCCACCCTCCTTAAGTGTGATTCATTGAATTCCTGAGGCAATGCTTTGTTTGCTAAGGTGGCTCACCAGGTGGGTTTAGGGATTTTCATGGCAATTTTCTTAGAACTCTCATTTCAGCTTTTAATATCCACCAGCTAAACAAGGGTATCTTTTGTATATCAACCCATTAAGAATGCAAGCTCTCATCGCATTTTTTGAAGGGGGGGGGGGTATTTCTCTTATATTTGAAGAAAAACTTGGGAGTTCTAGTATTCTGAGGACCATGAGTTCCAAAGGTCTTGGGAATCAACAGGTTAAGAATTCCTGACATATATGGTGGGAGAACACTTTTAAATTTGCTCAGTTGTGTGGGATCCCAGTGCCTTGGATATTTTCTAAGTCTTTTTAATGACACTAGCAATTTTTATAACATAACTGTAAAAGAGCACGCATAGTTAAAATAAAGTAGTAACCAGAGAAGTGCTGAAAGACTTTTGTATTAAATTTTGTAATTAAAGTTCCTTTTTATTTCTAACTTGAAATCTATCAACTTGTTTGACAACTAACTTGACATCGAGTACTATCATAGTATTATTTGTTTTTACCATAAAGTTTTTAAATCTTGTTTGTTAATAATGCACCATGATTTTATTACTTTTCTTTTTTAGGTATAAAATAGTGTATTTGACTTTTGGCCTCTTGGGTATAGGGACTCTTTTGCCATGGAACTTTTTCATCACAGCAAATGATGTATGTTATGATATTTTGTTATAATTTTGGTAAATGTGGAGTTTACGGTACTCACCTGTTTCTTGCCAATTTTTCTTGGCACAATTTCATGTGCCATCTCCAAATACTGTTTTGGATGTGCAGTGGGATTTTTATTGCTCTCTTGCTCATGCATTGCCTGAGAACGAGAGATTGAGCACGCAATGCCTGCGGCATTTTAAGCGTGTACCAGTCAAATTTTTTAACTTAGAAAAAACATCAGCGACTTTCAGCTTAGCAGGAAACTAGTAGCTATGCTTTTTCATTGAATGCTAGGAATCTAGGTTTTTTAAAAAATTTCGAAAATGAGAATTTCCGCACGCAATGCTTGTGGCATTTCAAGCGTGTACCAGGCAAATTTTTTAACTTAAAAAAATATCAGCGGCTTCTCTTTCAGCATAACAGAATACTCGTAGCTTCGCTTATTCATTGAGAAACGAAATACGCAGAATAACATACACTGCACTGAACCGATATTCAGTCCGAAGAATTCCAAACAAAGTTTTATTCAAATTCGAATTTATCGACCAATCAGATCGGAGAGTTGAACAAAACAGTCCAATCAAAACGTGTCACAATATAGCCTGATAAGCAAAACACCGATGAAAAAATAAATTTGTACGCAAGCTCGCTTGTCAAAAACATCTAGACGCATCCAAAACAAATGTTCTCTCATCGCCGTTCTTGGCGGCAAAGAGAGTTGCCGATCCTAAGTGGAACGAAGTAAGTGAGTACTGTAAACTCCGCATAAACCATAAGTTTTGTAATCTTCATTTTGAAACAAATTTTATAGCAAGATGAGTGTATTTTTTTTTTAAATTATGATTGTTTGTTTTTATACTTACCTTTTTATCTTTGTAATCAATAAGAGAAGCACAAGATGTTAATAAAATATTGAGCAGACAGTTAAAACATTTTACATTTCCTTATTAAGCTTAACAATCATTTAACCAAAAGGCAAATATGTATAGAATTTGTATTTACTGCAGGATGAAATATTATGTAATGCTAGGGAATATTTTTTACCAGGTTTTAAACATGTATGGAACCATACATGTTTAATTTTGAAATGCTTTTAGATTGTCCACTCAAATCTGCAAAATGTTAAAACATATCTTTACAGTATATTTATGATGATACAGTAAAACCCCGCTTAAACAAACTCGGATTGACCAAACCTTTATTATCCAAAATGCCTCTGAAATCACAAATTAAAAAAAAAAGTACTGTATTGCACCAAAATGATTGCGAAGGTGAGACTATTTTGCAACAATATCCCCACTTTTTTCTTTGAGGAGGTCAGTGACTAATTTTAGAATGCTAAAATTAAAATGAATTGGTATTAACAATATTAATTAACACTAGAAAGATTGAAAATTGCCGTATACCTAGGAAGCCAGAAAACCTGATTTATTTTCATTTGGTACTGTTTTCATAGCATTCAATACACCACACTTCTCTTGAAGCACATTTGCCGCAAACTGCTTTTCGCAATCCGTACATGTGTTCCATGTATGATTTCCTTTACAAGATAGTTTTACCCTACATTTGGTTCTCTTTTTGATAGTATCTTCTCTTTTTACCCATTGCTCCGTCTGTTTTCTTGCGTTAGTTGTATTTCTTGATGACATGTATGGAGCATGGAGCTTTTCACATAACTGCTGGTTAAAATTTCCATGACTAAGTTTCTTCTGCTTTCTGGTCACCTCTTTATATAAAATACACACATTTATAGCAGATATATCTAAAACATTAAAAAATATGTGCATAGGCCAACAACGAGTTCCTGATTTAGTACTATGAAGATGTATCATTTGGTCTACCATGTCTACATTGTACTTTGTTCAATTATAATATGTTACAGTTTCTGGCTTCTTCTTCTCATTGTTGTCGATGATTATGGTGCTGTGAAAAAAACTTAACAACAATAAATTTTAATTTTTCTTCCCTTGATAGGCAGTTAATATTATATATTTATCCCTTTGTGTACAAAATATTGGAATAAAGATTTTGCTTTCCTAATTTTGCTGTTGTTGGCACCTCTATACTATCGCTTCTAAGTATTCCAACCAGACTTATTGACTGGGACTTCATTCTTTCACATAATTTTACAGTACTAAAATAGCTGTTGGTTGTTACATTTCTTCCTTTTTCCAAGTATGGGTGAGTTAACTTCATAACATGTTCATGAACAGCTTGGTCAGCTAGCCTCTCGCTATCTGCACCAGTATAAGGAAAACCGCTCAGCACATATTTTGAATCTACGTAAACAGGCAGCCAAAATTTTATCCCAAGTTTACTTAGAATATATCGGGTGAAAGGGCATCCAGCCTCATATGGAAGAAGTTGCTCATCTACAGTGAGATTCACTCCAGGTTTATAACAAGATATGCTGTTTTCAATGAAAGAGTACTATAAATCTAAGGCCAGAACTTCAGTCACTCTGATCTTTCTGTTTTGTGATCAAAGCAAAGGAAACATATGTTTTCTTTGAAATGATCTGTAGCCGTAGTCTGTGAAAAAAATGGCGGATCCCATTCGTATGACTATAAAGTATTCAAAGGAGAGTTCTTCTAATTGAAAAAACGACTTTGAAAGCACCGAAAGATACAGTACAAGTGTTTTCACTTAGACGACAGTGAGCTTCTTCTGTGCATTCTGTTATATATAAAATAGAGGGGAAGGTAGCATTTGGAATTCAAGCTGGATGTGAAAAGAGCAAGCCAGTGTCAAACTAGACTGAATGGCACGTGTCATGTTACTGTGATTACGAGAAACGAAGAATTTCTCTGTATTATTGTAAAATACCTTAGTGGCCACTCTGACCTCTCCCGTCATTCTAGATATATGGTTCAATATTTACACTCCTATGAGGCTAATACATAAATGATTAAATAAGCACTAAAACAGGATTATGAAAAGTCAAGAAGCTGCACTATGTTCAGTTAATTATTATTGGAATTACTGAACAAACAACGAGAGGGGCCACACAGGCCCCTCTTTCTTTCTACAGTTAAGATTTTGTTTACCTGCGCCTGCCAGGCAAATTGTGCCCAAACTCGTGGGTGCGAATATCGTGCTCGACGGAGGACTAACTTTAGTAAAGAACATAAGTGGAGCTTACAAAGAGAGTTTTAAATTTGTTTTACACTCAAAAACATTTCAGAATTACTTACTGTAATTAGATACAAAATAGTAGTAGATATTCATGGCTAACAATCGTTATCTGAAACAGCTTCCCCCACTTTAGTTTGGTTAATCTGGGTAGTACTGTATTGGCATTTTTTTTTTAATATTTTGCATGAGATATCAAGGCAATAAAGAAATTTAATGAAAAAATATTTGATTTGTGATTAATTACGATATGTTATTAATTGAATTACTAGTATTAATTGACCAGAATATAATCTTAAATGCTTTCAGAAATATTAATTTTAAAAACTGTGCATATAATGATTCAATTAAAATTTTTGTTAATTTAGAATTTTTATGATTGAATTTTGTTTTTCTCTTTAGTATTGGATGTATAAATTTCGCAGTACTTTGAATAAAAGCTGCATTGACCATCATAACAAGACTGATCTCCAAGCTACATTTACAAGCTATTTGGCTCTTTCGAATAATGTGCCTTATGTTTTATTTCTCATCATTTGTACTCTGTACAATAACAGGTGAGAATTAATGAATATCTCAAAAGCTTTAGTGTCATTTTGTTGATTCATCAATGCCATTATCTTATTCATTTGCAAATTACCCAGAAATACTGAAAATTGTCTGATTTGTATACTCTACTCTATTACAGGATAATCAATTTTTAAATTATGAGCTTAATTTGTATGTTCCTTTTTCATAATATGAAGTTGATATATGAGAACAATTAATATTAGTTTGTATTTCTGAGCTGCTTTTCTTCCTTCATTTTATTAAAACATAACAACAATAAATTACATAGTTATTTTTCTGTTGAAACATATAACATTTTTGGAAACAATATATATATATATATATATATATTATAATTTACTAAAAGGTTTTTTAATTAAAAAGAATAAAATATTAAGGTACTGCCAAAGTCTATAGGAATATATTTTTTACTTGCAAACTAAATTCTGTGTTTTAATGAATTGTTAATAAGCACTCCCATAATAAGGCAAGAATTCTTTCATTTATAATAATAAAAACATTCATATTTTCTATATTTACAGAAGAAAATTGTTGACATGATTTTTATCTAAACATTGTGCTTGTAATAAAATACCTTTTTAACTGTCAATTTGTGTTTATATTAAATCTTCAAAAGTTTGAAAGTTAAATAACTGTTTTAATAAATTTGTAAAAGCCCCACTGCTAAAGGTTAAGACATCCTCCTTCTCCCCCTTCTTGCTATATATCCTTATGCAGTTTGTTCGTTTGAATTCAATATATAACAAATTGATATTTCTGCAACTCTTATAAGTATAGAAAGTGCAAAATGTTTATGTTCTAATTAATCCTCTAAGTGCCTGAACTGGCATTTTTTGTTTCTCATGTTTATTTTAAGAGTGAACATTTCATGTTTATAAAATATTTCCTTAAAATTCCGCTCATAAAGTTATCTTAATTATTTCAAAGAGTTGATTAATTGCAAAAGAGTTTGATACTTCACTTTAGACTGTAACCTTTACTTATGTCACTTTAAACCTTCTTTTTCAGACCTTAAAGCAAAATAATTTGGCACTTAGAGGATTAATATAAACTGTTGAGAAAGTCTTTTATGAAGAATTTATATACATATTTTTATATTTGAACCGAAGTATAAAATATCACACCTTACTTAGAAATCTGCATTGGTAATAGTATTACTAAAGTATTACATCATTTTCTGTTTTTCAGATTTTCTAAACGGTTTCGTGTTCTTGCTCCTTTGGTTATTCTTTTCTTGCTATTTGGTATTGTTACAGCATGTGTTGAAATTGATACTGATAGCTGTAAGTTAAACTTTTTTTCATCAGTATTGAATTTATTATCTTGTTTATCATTTCTGAGAAACTTTGGAAATAATAATGTTAGTTCACACAAGATTATCAAGCTTTTTAAAATTAACTTTAAAATCTGGTGTTGAAACCTGTCTATACTATCCTTGTTCTTCGGTAAATTTTTAAATTTTAATTTGGAATAAGCACTATTGATTCTCTTGTTATTAAATAGTGAGGCATCTTAGACCTACTCATTCAAAAACCTTTGTATCAAAACATAATCTGCCTTCCTGTTTTATCAAAGTCACTTGTGTGAAATATTTTCAGTATGATTTTTCTGAAGCTATCCACAACCTGGAGTATCTGCATTAAGTTCAGTAAGTGCAGGATAACCAGAACCATTTAACGCATTCAGTAATAAATTTTTATATTTCATATTTATAGTACTTGCAATGATATGTTTAGTAGAAGAAATGGTATTCATTCATTTACATATTGGCTGTATGAATTGATATGCATCTTTGATAAGTAAAAATAAAAAGATAAATTTTCTGACTGCTGTGATATTTATATTGTAGACCTGTTAATAGTAAGTATGTCTTTCACAAAATATATAAAAGAGTGTTAAAGTTCATTTGTTTGTATTGGAATTTTTTAAAAGGGTATACATACAGGGTGTCCACTTTAATTGTGACCACACAGCTAGTTTGTAAACCATTAAGAGATAGGCATCTACTTACAATGGGAAAATTGCTTTAAATGACATAAAGAATTATATTTCTTGGTGTTTGAGTCAATAAATGTATTGCTGAAAAAAAAAATTCTAAATTTTTATACAGCCTTCTGGTCTTATTAGTTGTATTTAGTAAAAGAAGTTCTACTCCAACTAAAACTGACTAAGTTATCAAGCTTTGAATATTGTTATTTTAGACCATTTTTTAATGGGCACCTCGGAAAATCCACCAATCAGCGGAAGCTTTGGGAAAGCGTTGGCCATTGATTGGTTCAAAATGATGAAATTCAAAGCTTTATAACTGAGTCAGTTTTTATTACCTTCTTACCTCATAATTTGTTTTTTTATTTTGGAATGAGATATATTGCCTTATTTTAAGCTCTCCCCTGTTTTATTTCCGTAATAATTGGAAAAAATTTATGATACTAAATTATATGATTGTGTATGAAATTTTAATTCAGATTTTGTATATTTAATATAATGCTAATAAAAATTACATATGTTTATAATTAAACTTATGTACCTTGTAAAGATTTTTATATAATAAAACATTTTCCTTATTTTAGGGCAGATGGGCTTCTTTTCACTGACTATTTTAATTATCATAGCTGTTGGAAGTGAGTATTGAAATTATAATGAATCACTAATTCTTTTTAAAAAGTACTTTGTTTGATTTAGAATATTTACTTGAATCATAATTATGATACTGTGTGCTCTGATGTATACAAATAAAAGAACAAAATTTCCATAGCTTATTCCATTGCCATCAAAACAAATCTTGAAGTGCTGTTTAGTAAACTTGTTATATCATGAGTACTTGAATCCCAGTATTTCAGATATTAACTTGCATATGATTGGAAGTACCCTTATTATTAAAATTTTGCATTAGAAAGAGATTTTTCAATGATTTTTCACAACCGTTATTGGAATTTGGAAATAATTAGCATAATACATATTAATAAGTTCAAACTGTAAACACAGAGAGCATGGATAAATTTCATAATTATAAATTTTTTTGTGGATAGGGATTTTGTAAAAACATGGATAGCTCAAAAACTTCTGACTGTTATTCTTTAATCCTTAATTCAAAAATCAATGATTTTCATTCTTTGAGGCTTCATATTTGGAATTTTATTTTACTTTTAAAATTTATATAAATTTACCATCTTCAGTAGAATTTCTAAAATTTGTGTTAATGTCTGCATTTATGAGTTGCCAATAATTCTGGACATTTTCCGTTCAGTTGTGAGTGCTGTCCTTCAGTCTGGTGTTTCTGGAATTGCAGCTCTTCTTCCGGCTGATTATATGCATGTTATGGTTTTAGGACAGGTAGGAAGTTTTGATTCTTTCCTTAATTAAATATTTTCACTTCTCAAACTGCATTTTAGTGCTTTTATCTATTCACTATTTAATAGATTTTGATATATGCTTTTTTTGTAACAAGTATTGTCCTTGCAAATAATAAACTACAATAAAGAATACTGGAATGTTACTTATTTTCAGGTTTAAAAATTGGCGGATCATTATAGCTGTTACCTTAGCATAATTGTTACTAAATGAACCAGTCATCAAATATTTATTCAGATTGTTTTTTTAAAAATTTTGTTCTAATGTTGATGTATTTTGTTAGGCTTTTGCAGGCATATTGGCATCTGTTGCCCAAACTTTATCTCTGCTCGGTGACTGTGATTCCATTAAAAGTGCTTTAGTCTACTTTTTCTCTTCTGATGCTGTGATATTACTTACCTTGATCTCATATGCTGCCATACAAAAATCAGTAAGTTGGTTATATAATTCATAAATTGAATGTTCTTATTATAATTAATGTTTACTGCATGAGTGAAATATTCTTTACATACATGCAATTTAAAGAATCAATTCTACCTATTGCATTGAGGCCGCAATAGCCTAGTGGTAAGGTCTTGACTTCGGGTCGAAGGGCTCCAGGTTTGAAACTCGATTCCACTGCAGATCTACCATGTATGGGGCCTGTTGCATGTTAAATTGTACATAGTGGCTAAACATCCTTGTGCTGGTGTGGTGCGGAAGTGTGGGTGCTAGCTCAGGTCTCGCCCGTGTCATCTGACCACAGTCCAAAATTATGAGTTCCATCTCAAAATAGCCCTCGTGTTGCATCAAGACAGGACGTTAAGATAACTAAACTAAACTACCTATTGCACTTTTATTGAAAATGTCTCGGGAATCATTCAAACCTTAAAAATATTGAAATAATGAGGTGTTTGTTGAAATATTGGTACAAATATCCAATGGAAATTCATTAACACAGACAGAGTTGGAGGACAAGAGGTAGAATTAACCATCAAAATTATATGATATGGAAAAAAAAAAAAAAATGCCTGGAAATAATCATAAGCTGTAAAATTGTTGTTTCTAAACTGTTAATAGTTTTAACTTACTATTTTAAAAATGTTATAAAAATATTTTCAGTATTAGTTAGCTGAATCTTAGATGATAACCTGGTTTCTACTATGTTCAAAGTAAATCATATAAATAGCATATAGAGAATTTCAGATTTTTTTTTAGTTTAAAGAGTTATTAATGAAAGGAAGAGGATTTTGATAGTTGGTGATGGCAATGTGCTGCTACATATTTCAGATTTATTTAAAGTGTTTTTATTGTTAATTGTATTTAATGAAATTATGTCTAGAATCTTGGATAAAATAATATTTAAGGTTGCATATTAGTAGGGGATTGTGTTTGAATGTATTAATTTCATATTTCTATTATAATGTTAATAATTTATGGTTTATATAAACAAACAAACAAAAAATGAAATTCAGTGTGATTTTTTAAAAAATGTTCTCTAGTGTTTACATGCAATACGGTTTTGCTCAAACTATTCATTAAAATTCTTTTATAAAACTATATCATATAGTAAAATGCAATTAATTTAGTATGCACATTTTTAAAATCAATTTAGAAGTTTTATGGTCACTACAGCATATTTCACAAAAATTAAATGTTTATTAATAATTTTATTTTAATATAAGTACCTTGAATCAAATATATCAATATACTCTGTGATTACCTGATGTTTCTAATTTTTACTGTTTCTTTTACAGGAATTTTTTAAATATCATACATACAGTTTGAAAGGTAATTTTTGCATTCTGTACAAAAAAGAGTATTTTTTTCTGTTTTGAATTTTATGTTTTTATCAAATCATTTCATTTTTATAGAAGCCACAGCTCTCAAGGATGTGTCAGGAATTACAACTAAGGAAAAAGTGTCAATTTTGTATCTTCTGAAGCAGGTTTGATTTTTTAATGTCTAATAATTAGTTGTATATGACACTGGCAGAAATAGAATCCCAACGCCAGAAAATCATAGCTTGAGACCTTGCGTAACCCACCTGAAGACTAATTAAGGCTGCACCATCATGCTCATTTGCATAAACTAACTGCACCATCATGCTCATTTGCATAAACTAACTGCACCATCATGCTCATTTGCATAAACTAACTGCACCAAAATGAATCTGCAATGGATTATCATGCTTGTCATATTTCTAGTTGGCCATATGAAGTGACTGTGCTTTAAAAAGTGGTGTGAGTATTGGTTAAAAGTTACTAAAAGCCTCAAAATAAACAAAGGTGGGATTGTGTGTAGTTGAATGAGGTAGGGTTTCCCTTTCACCAAATCACAGAAGGGATGGATTGGGATGTGGCAACTATGTATGATTGTTACCGTGGAGAGTTTTATGAAGGCAATAATGTAAGAATCCTGGGATCTGCTCTGTCCTTGGTTACTAGTATAAGGGGAAATCAACTAATTCAAGGATAGCATGGTCAATTATAATTTTATCATCAGATAAAGTTCTAGCTGTCTCAAATTCCGAAATCACACTGCAGATAGTAAGGAATTGTTTCTTGGAATCTGATCTCCGTTCCAGACATTCTGTGGCATACTTATCACTTATTTCTAGCAATCCTTGAAGCTGTCTTTAGTGTTTCTCTGAAAGAGCTGACTGGAGTTCTGAATGGAATGTGGTTGTGTTCTCATGCAAGATGCCTTTTTGTCTTGGTAATAATGATAGTCCGGTGTTGGTAAAAATGAGGCCTCGTGAAAGGTTTTTGCTTATTATTTTTTAATGTAGATGTAACAAACTCTGGGTGTTATGGTTTGAGGAGGAGTTTTGTATGACAGTAAGATCTCCCTTGTTTTTCTCCTGATGTCTTTGAATGTTGAGTGATATATTAGAATGCTGCTACAATCCATTGTGTTACTATTCATGAACAAATAGTTAAAGGCTTGTGTCCAGTATAAAATTTTAAGTCCTGTGCTGCCATTGCATTCCATTGTGCCCTTAGAGATGTCAACATTTGAACATGGTCACAATATCTGTCGGCAGTTAAACATGAGTGGGACATAATCAGAAAGTAATTTAGTTCCTATCGTCACATTGTAATATCTCTTCGTGATCATACTGAAATGGTGCAACAATTACTGTAGATAGCTGATCTATAGAATGAAATTCGACACTTTTATGATCAGAATGCATTCATAATTTCATACTTGCATTCAACGTTATGGTTTCTGATAAGCAGTTCTATCACATTTGACAAGTTGCTACTTGTACAGTTTTTCATTTATCTTGATTATTATAATAATTTTTTTTTTTACTTCATTGCAATAAATGTGTTATTTTCGTAAATTTATTCAATTCATTCTTCCTGTTGGGAATTTTTTCTGCTTGTGTATTTAGTATTTTGTATATTTCTCGTAATGATCAAAATTAAATTGTGCAGTTGGGGAGAAATTTGTGTAGCCTAACCCTTTTTAGTTGTCTTAAAATGTTTGATGTTATGCAAAATTTTTGTTGTTTACAATTTTTTTTTATTATGGCTTTAAATTTGTTTGCCATTTTAATAGGAAATTATTAATTAACCCTTGTATTTCATTTTACATTATAAAAAGAGTTCTGTATTTAAAAATGATGTGAATAATTCTTATATTTATGATTTTTTTGTGTGCATTGTTTGCGATACAATCTTATGCATTTTGAAACACCTACTTTAGGAATTCAAAATTATTCATTCAATAAACTTGGTTATAAAGAATTCTATAGATCAATTTAACCGAGTAAAAAATTTTAGTGCTATGGATTGAAATAAAAAATTTTATAAGCAATTAAAATCACTGAGATTTAAAAATGTATTCTTAGGTTTCTAAAATAATTATCAATTTGTTGAAGTTGATGATCAGGTTTTCTTTTCTTGAAGCTCATTTGAAAAGTTTCTTAATATGTTATAGAGATTTATCCAACTTGTAAGATTTAAATTCAGATTTTCTTCCTTTGCATTAGAATGTTCACCTTGTAAAATTAAAAAGTAATTATAAATGTTTCTAATAAAATTTGTTATAATTGTCTGGAATGATATTTATTATAGGACTTTAAATTTCAGAATATAGCTATATATTTAGAATGTATTCAATTATATAAAATTGATAAAATGTTAGAAGATTTTATGAGTAAAATAATAAAATGTCCTAAAATTACACGAAGAGTTTTTTTTTTATTATAAAATTCTTATATTTAAGAAGGTAGTATAATTGTGTCAGCCGTAGCAATTTAAATAAATATTATGAGATTATTTGACATCTGTTTACTAATTAAAGATCACGATACAGCAGACTCTTGACTATCCAGCTTGTGTCTGTGCAGCTTCCATACTACTTTGTGTCTATCTGGCCTTGCACTATCTTGCCTAGTTAAAAAGTATTAATTCTCTATAATAAAATGAAGAATAATTTTTGTAAGAACTAAGCCTAAGTTCCATGATAATATTTTGTTTATTTTTAAAGTGTATATATTCATATTTTACTGTTTGCTTGATTTTATGTTTCCTGCAATGAGACGTTACAAAATTTATCTGAAAAAGTATACATATTTATTCTTTGACTACCTTTTTCTGTAATATGTTTTAAGATATACAGTACATGACAAATGTTTTTAAAGTATTGGGCTGTACTAAGAAATGAAAAAATATGAGTAACAGTGGATTTTGGAATAAAAAGGATATTTTTAATGGTATGGATGGATTAGGAAGTGAGCATTTATCGAACTCTGTCCTATCTTTCTGCCACGTTGGACCAATTGTTGGGAGTTCATTCTGATACATATACCCAAAATTGGTTGAGTAAACATACTTTTAGATTTTGATATTATAAGGAAAGAAAATGTAATTTTAAATGTTTATTGAATTTATGTATGTGGGGACGCAATTCAAGAATCATTAAAATTATAAATTTAATGATTACTTAATTACAGACGAAATTTACAATGCGACTGGTGTCTAGAACAATTATAATATTTAAGATGTCTATCTTGACATCTTGTACATAATTGGGGACTTTTTTCTGTCTCACAACTATTCCCTAAAACAGTTGAAAGTTAAACAAGGAACCCACCTTGCTCCTGTCAGTTGGGCGACTCCCCAACTATATCTCGCTGATCTGCTTTTGTTCCTGGTTGAATGGAAAGGGTAGAGGGAGCTTCTCTGATATTGTGTTGATGTTAGTGAGGTAACACCACATATATTTTATTCATATATCATTTTTATTATTTCATCTCTGTCTCCCCTTTTTCTTACAGATATGGCCATATGCAGTGGCTATTCTTCTCGATTTTTGGGTGACCATTGGCATATTTCCAGGTTTGGCAGTATTGATTGAACCAAAATCTCAAGGAAATATATGGAATGGTAAATTCATTTCATCCTATCTCTATGTGATTTTTAATTTTCGTGAAGTATTGTTATCATTGAGAAGGAGCTATCAGAAAAATGATTAAGAACTTATCAAAGATTCATACTGCTTTAATCTCTGAATGATATCTTTGTTGATTTCTATATTATTGAAAATTTTTCTTTAAAATATGGTTGTGTAGTCATTCTAATACTCCAAGGCAAGACATATAATCATGGATGCATGCATCAAGTAAAAAGAAATTTCCCTCTTTCCATTTTGTAGCATCCCCTTGTTTCGAGAAATAGTTGAAAACCAAAATTTTTCTTCATTATCTTCTATGAGAATTTGCATTTGTTGGAACCTAAATAAATGATTTAATGCTAAAACACACTGCATAAATAAATGAATAATTTTAAACATTTGAACATCAAACTGCCTAATTTGAGCTCTATGAATGTTTTTAAATATAATTTCTATATCACTCTTTTTTAGTTCAGTGCTCTTCAAACAGTCCTTTAACTGCCTGTAAATGTTAATTACAGAGTGCCTAGTAGCAAATGTTCTTCCGATCATTTGTTCCTTGTAAGTTTTATTATTCAACCTTTTAAAATTTTGTTAGTGGTTGAAGACAGACATCTCAGATTCTCATCAAAATGGAAAACTGCTGAAAATAAAATTTATTAATTCAAAAATATGTAGTATTTAATATGTCTATAATTCAATAATTTGATTCTAAATTCATATTAACTGTAATAATGTAGTAATAGCCATTGGATAGTATGAGTTCCAAGTTCTTAAGTATTCTAAATAATTAATATCGCAGAGTTTACAAAAAACTTGAAAAGTTCCTTATGGTATGAGTTTCTGCAGAGAAAAAGATTTCTCTGATAATGGAATGAAAAAGAATAGCAGTTTAATACATAAAATTAAAACTTTTATAATCTGTGTAAGTTATTGGTTTTACCTCTATGTTAAGTGAGAAAGATCTTTGCATTTTTAATCAATTTCAAGTTTTCTGTTTGTACCGCTATACTGCTACATTAAAAAAGTTTCAGAACTTTTTGAATATTTTCTAAGTTTAAAATGAATTATACTATTTCCTGCTGAGCAAGCAGAGGGTATCATGCAACCATCTAAACAGAACCTGTTGCATCTAATTCAAATATGTACAGCACATAGCTCATGATTACAAGCCTTCAAAACTTCCTGTCACAGAAAAAAAAAATGTTGGATTTCGAGCAGCATTCAAATGCCAAATATTGTGTGTTGCTAGGAGCTCTTTTGCTAAGACTTTTCAAATGATTAAGTCATCTTACTGTGCAACAGCAATGAGTTCGAATAGAGTTTATGAGCAGCAATGAGAATTCAAAAAGGGCCGACTGAGTATTGAGGATGATGAAAGGTCAGGGTGGCCATCATTATCTACAATGAACAAGCAAATCACCATTGTCAAAGGAATTGTGAAAAATTCCCATAAAAAAACTGTTGCTGAGATTGCATTGAACATCAGCAAGATTTGATGAGATGCAAACTACCAGATCTTTAGAAGGACCAAGTTGTAGGTGGCCTTCACAATAATGCGATGGCTCATATTTACCTTTTGGTGTCAAAGTACCTGTAAAAACATAAAATTCCAGTACTTCCACAACCAGCTTATTCACCTGATCTCACTCCATGTAACTTTTTCCTTGAATGAAGAATTTTCTTAAGGGGCAAGAATTCTCAAGTTCTGAAGAAGTGCAATACAAGGGCACTACAGGATGTGGCTGAAGGAGGCTTGCATTGTACATTTACATCTTTCGATGAATGATTTCAAATATGCATAGTTCACAAGTTAGTTTACTTTGAAGGAAACATAAAATAAACAGTTTCTATCTTAATATTCATTCTTCCGTAATAAAATCAGTTCTGGAACTATTTGAATGTAGTAATGTTTTTATAAATGAAAAAGCAAGCTAATAAGTTCTTTGAGTAATTTAAAAATTCTATACATTTGTATTTTCACATTATTCATCAAGTATTAACATGTTTTTAATATGTCCAGTAAACAGGGTTCATACACATCCTTACAAGTCCTTACTTTTACATTTAGTCCTTAAAAGTCCTTACAAATCCTTATTTTTATGCCCCATTTTTAAAAAGTCCTTGAAAGTCCTTACTTTTTGCCACCTCAGCTGGAGCAAAATATATGCAGTATTTAGAAAGTGAAAGATCCAAAGAAAAGACTGAAAGAAAACAACTGAAACGAAAAGCTCTAGGAGGAAATAGCTTTTTTAAAACAAAAGAAAATGTTCCAAACCAAATACACCAAACAAATGGGGAAGAAAATGATTTAGCTAATGAGGCTGAAAAATAAAAGGACATAAATTTATTGATTCAATCACATGAACTAAGAAAAACAATTACTGAAAAGAAATTAAAATAAATACCTTGGAATTAAAATTGAATGAAAAATGTTTGGAATTAAAAGATATTTAATTTGATTACCAGTTTCATGTTTTTTTCCATCAGTTTATTAACTTATATTTTTAAGAGTTTTTGTTGTGTTAAATTTGTAATGTATCTTCTATGTTTTATATTATACTTTATATCTAATAGATTAAATTTGAAAAATGAGACATTTTATTTAAAAATGCATGTGACAATTCATTAAGTTTATTCAATTTAGAGGTCTTTATTTTTTGGTTTTTTTAGTCCTTAAAAGTCCTCGATAGTCCTTGATTTTCTTTTCAGGAAATGTGTATGAACCCTGGTAAAGCATTATTTGCTTGCAAGCTGAAATAGTAAATTATTAAGAGCAATTATTTACTTAGAAACTAATTATTAGACTTCAATTAAATGCATTATTTCAATTTATTAATATAATAAAATTTAGTGGCGATTTTAATGAGTAACTAGCTGCTCTCGCTGCCCTCCGGGCGGGTTCACGGCCAGCACCCATTTTGCTCAGCACTACCCCTGCCACTTCGAGGCTCTCAGCCACTACTTTTTCCAGTTTTAAATAATGCATGAAGATCGGTGGAACAGACCATAAAACCATAGTAGATTTCATATTCTTGTAGACAACAGATTCCTTTTAAACTATAAAATCTTTCAATAAACCTCATCTAGTTCTAATGTTTTGTATAAATTTTTCATGAGTTTTGGCATGAAAGTCTTCAGATCCATAAATAGAGGATGAAATCATTCTAACTAAACAGTTTCCATCACTTACAATAGGTATTTTACAATATTTTTGACACATCATTGTGATGGAACTGTTGGGGTCTATATATTTAAAATAATATGGTAAAACCCTCAGACAGTTCGCCAGCCTCAACCACCAGACTGATTTTGACATTTTTTTAAAATTTGAAAGCGTATGATATCTAGATATATCATCAAAGGTTGTCTGCCCCCCACCAACTCCCATTTTCGAACAAAATCGAAAAAACATATAGAGAATGTATGGTGAAGTGTTTTTTTCTATTTCGTTCAAAAATTGGGGGTGGAGGGGGGTAGGCGACCCATAATGACATATCTAGACGTCATAACCTTTCAATTAAAAAAAAATTGTTGAAAACCGTTGGGTGGTTGTTGCTGGCGAACTGTCCAAAGGTTTCCCCCCATATAGAATGTACAGAGGGAAAGAATTTTATCGATTTCATTTGAAAAGGGGGGTGGGTGCAGGCGACCCTTGACGACATATCTAGATGTCATAAGCTTTCATATCAAACAAAAATTGTCAAAATCGGTCAGGTAGTTGCGGCTGGCGGATTTGGTGAAGAATTCTTTACCAAATTATTTTAAATATATAGATGTAAATTACATTATTATTGTAATGAAGATTTTTTCTAGATTTCATTATGTTACAACAAATTATGTACCACCGTGAACTAGTGATAAAAGTAAGAACTTTTGTGTTGAAGCATAACAAGGCAAATTTATTTTCATGATCTTTCATTTCAGGAAAGCTGTTTATTCCTGTGACCTGTTTCTTGCTGTTTAACATTAGTGACTTTTGTGGACGCATTGTAGGTGGATGGTTACCTATAGTAAGTACTATCTGCCTTTGATGACCACCTGGTCATCAGAAATAATGATTATATTTGATTTCAATTAAATCTGATATACATAACTTGATGTTCATGGCTCCATCAATAGAATATTTTCAAACATCAAATTGTGATAGACATTTATGCTATGTTATTTTAATAGTATATAGAAGTAGGGTTTTTTTTAATAGGTGAATGTATCCATAGTCTCACTTTTCTTATATATATAAATGTAATCAAAAGCATTCAGCAGCAGTTCACTGTTATTGTGGTATCAACTTTTATACCCCAACTTAAATTTTTCAAATATTTATAATTTTTTGTGATATATCTTCTTGCTCATTAAATAAATTCTTTCTGAAAGATTGTATAAGTAAGGCATATAAGTTAAATTTATCATACTCATTCCATTTCTACCAGATGTTAGCATAAAATGACATTTGCTACTTTATAATTCATTATGAAATGTATATTGTTTGTATGATATCCTAACAGTAATTTTTCCATTATTATGCAAGTTTGATCGATTTGAGATCACTGACTGTTCATTATTATTACTTCAAAGATATTAGGGAATTTCAAATATATTTTAATATAATTTTGATTTAAAATAAGTTTGGTTATGACAATTAGTGTAATACTTTACGGAAAAAAAAAATTGTATTCTGAAATAATGTTTTATCAACTGTTACTCGACTGAAACTGCAGTTTAATATTACATACATGTTTATTGATTTTTTAAAAAAATTTTTCTTTATAGTCCAGTTCCAAACGAATGCATTTGCTGACTTGCTGTGCATTGCGCATTATCTTTTTTCCCTTGATAATGCTATGCAACCTCCAGCCACGCTATCACTTACCTGTTATACTGTCCAGTGATTTATACTACATAATATTTATGACAATGCTTGGTTTTACCAATGGATATTGTGTTGCTGTAGCAATGGTAGTCGGAATAAAGTAAGTTAGTCTTATTACAATAAAACTTTTAATTATATATTTGTACATCAACCAAATAAAAATCTAATACACAACTGATAATAAATAATTTATCACACCTAAACTCTTTACCCATTGTTTAAAAATTAATATCAGATATTAATAATTTAGTTGAAATTTTATGTTTTAACCTGTTAACTGGGGAATGAATTTTTGTTTAACTCATTTCATAATGAACACTCAAACAGGTTAATTAGTTTGTATATGTTAGCTTTCTCATCGTCAAATGACGTTGAAGCTTTAGCAGAGCAACCATTAATAGCGTCAGCGGAATCTTAGACATTTTTGGTGTTGCTGTGGAAGACTTCTCAGAAGGCAACAAATATTACTGATGACAAACATTTATTTATGAAATATATACAGATGAGAAACATTGTGGACTGTGAAAGCCTCACGGCAAAGATACACAAACACACCAGTCCTTACAACCTACTGATTCACAGAGAAAGAATATGCACTTATATTCACCCTTTCTGGGCGATTTACATATTCCCGATGCCATCCTGCACACTGGAAATTACCGAAAGAAAATCTGATTAATCGCTCGTCAGATGACGTCATATTACTATCAACAACTTGTTTACACTTTTCCACTGTGCGAGATAGCGTCATCTCGTTTATCCCGAAGTTGATAAGAATTTACGATTCTAATGCCATAATTTGTATATAATGGAAAATCGTATATTGGTGAAAATTGCATGATAATTTAGTCTTAATTTCTTATTTTTCGATTACATGTTTTTTTTTTTTAACTCCAGGTCAGTGAATCCGTTATTGCAAGAGATGGCAGGAGTTATTCTTTCTACTTTTCTGGGTGCCGGTTTAATGATAGGAGCTCTTACATCATATATTTGTATACAGATTATTTAAAAATAAGTTTCCATATAAAATGCCTAATCAATTAGGAACATATAGTTCCTTTTCTGTAATTGTTAAATCCATCCAGTTTTTTTATTGCTGTTTTTTGATGCATAATACAAGGCCACAGAGATGAGGCAGTTTTAAAGCATTTGCTGCACGATTTCGAATATTGATACACAATCACTGTTTTGTAACATAAGGTTATAAAATTTTGTATTATATTTTACAACTATTTATCTTATACATTATACACTGTGTACTAGCCACCGGATTTTTTGTAATCTTGAAGGAATATTGTGATAATGTATTCTTTGAAATGTTTTGCAATGTAACTCTTAAAATGCATTTAGCATTATAATTCTTGTAAAAAAAATAACTTTGATTGTGTGTTGTGGAAATTAGTCCCATAATTATCCTCAAATATGAATGCTGTATTTAACTTTCTCACTTTATCAAATATCCCAAAGATTGATCTGCATTTATTATGTATCCAAATAATTTCTCATGTTTCTCTTATGTTTTGTCTCTTGTATAAATATTTTTGTTTTTTGGTCTTAAATTTTCATATTGTATTTTAAATTTTATTTAAACTGTGTAATGATGAATCAGATTTTGAATTTTATGTATCTTTTATAAGTACAAATATTTATTTCAATAAACCTTTAAATGAATTGGAAAATGTCTTTTTAATTTTTTATTAAAGAATACTGGAATCCTTAAAAATATCTACAATTTAATCATTAATTATTCAAACAGAATGTTATCTAGGTTTGTCTTTAAAAAAATTAGATAAATTCCAATAGTTCTTGGGACCCTTTGCTATATTGAAAGTGGAAAAAAATCTCTCCTTTTGTTTTTAGATACATGCATTGTAAGCAAATATTAAAAGTTCAAACTTTCGTTTTTATTAAAGCAAAAATTTAGTGTTGAATCGAGACAGGAATTATAGCTTTAGTAATCCAAAAATTTTAACTGCAAAACAAATTATTTCCCGTTTGACTTACCACCAAATTTTCACTCATCACCAGTTTTACTTTTATTAGAAAAGTAAAACCAGCTTAATGGAAAATGTTAGACACTGATTATTTAACCCTATAATGATGGCTCAGCATTCAGATTATTTTAACAAGGAAACTTGTCTTAGCATGGCTAGTTTTGAGAAAAGGAAGGAATCCAAAGATGAATCTAGTATTGAGCACCATCAGGTTCCCTGTAGTACATATACTATCGGAAACAAATCTGCGATCATAAATCTTGCATGTTTGGAATATACCAGTAAACCCAGGCAAAACTTTCACATATTAAACCCCCATCCCCCTTCCAAAAAATATTATTTGCTTGGTTGTTAAAATTAAATAAGTTTCCTGAAATGAACTTGTGCGATTTATATAGACTAGCTTTTATAAAATACTAGCAGTACGCGCACGGCGTTGCCCGTGGGATCGTTATTTCAACAAAATAAAAAAAATGCCCACATACAATTACATAAATAAAAGTTTTAAAAACGAAATCAAAACAGAAATATATATTATTGAGTTGGTCCGCCTCTTTTTCCTCTCGACCGAGTACCGTTAAATCCAAAACAATGTTAAAAAATTACAATGTGATATTTATTACACCGCAAGCAAAGTATGAAAGGCAAAGAAATAAGTTAAGACGCGCTTAAAAATAATAATCGAAGTAACCGAGTAAATAAACCATCTCCTCGCAGAACGCGAAAGTAATGACGTCACCCTGGCCCTTCAGCCAATGAAATTGCCCGCAACGTTCCGGAGACTATCGTGGGCGGAAGCTTCGCTAGAGGAAACATATCGTTCAACTACCAGGAAAAAATTAATTTTAAAAAAACTAAAAAAGATATTTTAACCATTCTCATTTTAAATCCGACAGAACCGTTGCAGTTATAAGCTGAAAAAAATTGAAAATAATAGTGTTATTAGAAAGTCGGATGCGACAAATTTAAAATCAAAACCAACATTTAGACGGCAAAACTGACTGAGTTTTAAAAAATTCTCAAAATTCAGTAATTTACGATAGAAATTCAAAACTAACTTCATTAGAACGGAAATCGCGTGTTCTTTCCGATGGTCTATCTATTTTTGTCGTACAATTATTCGAAACCATTCTATTGAGAAATTAGTGCGAAAAATCAACCAAAACATTAAATAAAAAAATTTCTAGATTAAAATTTCGGCTTCGAGGTGCATTCAGCCACCATTGCGACTACCTGTGTACCAAATTTCATGGCTGTAAGTGCGATAGATTCGTCTGGACATCGCAGACAAACACACGCACACAAACATTGCCTTTTATAAGTATAGAGGAAAAAAAAACCCGAGGGAGCTCTGCATCTATGATGTTTTAAATTTTCTTAACTTACATTTTAAACAGTGTGTTTTAATATAACATGAGTATGGCTGTAAAAAGTTTTATCCCACCAATACCCAATTCATTGCTATAGGCTGTGTATTAGTTGGGAAAAAAGGATTTTCACAATATAAATAATATAGAGGATGTATATTTTTTGAGTTTTCTTTGCTGCATGCTATATTTAGGTTAAGTTTAAATAACATGCACCATCTATAGTCCATTATATAACTTTAAAGTGGTACATTACTTAAGCAAATGAGCAATGTACGATTTTCAAAACTAAATATATTTGTAACCAAAGAATCAATACATATTTAAAATTATTAACAAGCTTTAATACTTGATGTTTATTAAGTTTACTATGATGTTTTATGGAAAAATATTATAAAATATCAAATAGATTTATAAGAAGTGAAATGTATCTACACAATGGAACTATTTTAACTCCTTAAGAGTCGCATTTTCTTTGCTATCTAATAAGATGACCCCTCTTGTTTTGGAAAGAGGCTGTCGTTTTCATTAATCTAAGAAGGCATAGAATACTTGAGATGCTTATGGTTTCTACATAATTTTTGTGTCAAATTATACAGCTAATGGTTAAATTTTAGTTTAAAAGCCTAAAAATCCGATAATTCGATGCACGTTAGTGTGATGGTTAAAATCTGGTCAATTATGTAAAAACAGTACTCGTTATTTGCACATAGTTGATGTAGTTATGCTGTGCTAGGCAAGTGTAAAGCTGAATATCCTTAAATAAAATTTGCCCTTGAAAAATATATTCTTAAAAAAAATATTTTAAATTCACAAACTGAAAATTAATTGACCTTCTTGCTTGAGCAAAGCAAAAATTGTCTCATTAATTCAATGGACATGGTGAGCTACATTGTCTATAAATAGGGATTAAAGACAGCCTCCGATTTTTATACAGAAAAAGTAAAAAGCTCCTATAGTTAGAGGATTAAAATATGGGGGAGGAGATGATTAATTAAATAAATTAGCAAAATATTGTGTGCTTTTGAAAGATCCTTTAATACACAAATAAATAGACATTTTACAAGTGGTTTATAAAATAATACATGAAATATGCTAAAATTACTCTTTGAAACAGAAACCTTTTATCATAATCTAATAATTAAAAATATTTAAGTATAAGCATATCAGAATGACAAACTGTAAATAAAAATAAAAGGATATACAGTTATTACAATTTACAGAAAGCAATGCATCAGATCATGATGAAAAATAATATATGATGTGCAGGGGAATAATTAAAATTAATTTACTTCTATGATGC
>BGPR01024615.1:0-23064 GCA_013235015.1 Araneus ventricosus | reverse complement strand
TACCCAGACTGCAAATGCGCTAAGATCGCATTGTTGCCACGTAAAATTCTTTGAGTTGTAATTTACGAATACGTAATCGGTTTTAGTAATATTCGTAATATTTTTTATTCGAAAGTTATGAGGTACGGAAACCCCGACAATAATTAATGAACACCCTGTATATTTTTGGCAAATATGGGAATATTGTGAAAAGTATTGCAACTTTGACGTTTTCATATCACATCCGAAACAAATGGTAAAAACACTCATTTTCATCTACCAGCCCAGAGATAAAACTCCAGAACTTATATTAAAGAAACGAAGTACAAGAACTCAATATAGTTGAAAAAATTTTTAAATTTTTATATAGAAATGTTTTCAATATGAAAAGTGGTAATCTCCATTTTACAAATTTTCAAAACTTAATTCCTAACTACGGAAAAGATGATTTCTCATTTTACATGAAACTTATTTAATCCCGTTGGAAAAGCTATTTAAATACTTATTTTTTACCAAATATAAATACAATGTGTACAAACAATCCGTAGACATTTCAAGAAACCATAAAATATGAGCCGATATTCAAGTGGTGTACTTCATGCACATTGATTGTTTTTTTCTTTTGCATAGAAAAACAATTAGTAGCAAACTTCTCTTGAAGCGGCAGAAAAAAATGCAAATTACACTGTGATTAATAAACATGCAGTACCCAACAATTCAATTTACGTTTACTTTCGTTTTATTCCAAACAGTTTATCAAGGTCCGGTTCTTGCCAGATGTTGTGGTATTCTCTACTAGTGGTAATCTCTACTAGTCTATAAAAGAGGCTTCCGCATTATATTGCGCGAATGCTTCAGCTTTTGCAGGCAGAGTACGGCTTCTGGAAAAAATTTCGTGATCATCTTCCACATTTAAGTACTTTCACATCATCATGTTATTATTACCGCTGTTGAAGAATATACGGTAATATGGGCTTCATAAAGGCAATTAAAAACTATCGGGAGCATGTTTGCACTTGTCAAAGCAATATCGACGAAGACTTTGTGATAACGCAGAAAGGTTACTAGGTTGTGCAAAACGTGCCAGAAGAGTTAGAATGTCTAGGGTCGGACTATGTCACAATTTCAAAATCAAACATACGAAATTTGATGAGGGAACATTTGTGTATGTTACAGATGTCGCATCTAAATCTGAAGATAAATGTTGGAAATTGAGAGAGATAGCCTGAAGTTGTATTTGAAAGTGGCTCTAATTCAGATGTTTTTGAATTAGAAGTTCATAATTCCAAAAATCTGGTAAAGAGAGGATCTGAGAATGAGATACTTGTAAAGAGCGTCAGTACAAAGAACGAAAGAAGTCCTCTGTTGTTTTCCTACAGAAAATAATTATACTTATTAGCTTAAACGCGTAGAAAAATACTATAAAAATAAATTTATGTTTTTTAATAGAGGTAATTTTTATTTAAAAAATATATTACATAGTGGGAGATGAAACCTCGAACACTTACGGGAGACATCAATCAAGAGTTGCAGTGGAAGGGGAAAATACCATTGTTAAAAAGATAAGATTGCTCCGAATCGTTTACCGACCATATTGAAAAAGGAGAAGGAAATAAGCATGCGACTTTTAGGGCGCTCGGCCGTCGTCTAGAAGTTTGCAAGACAGGCCGTCTTGGCCGTTACGGGCGTCAGAGGGTCAAAGACATGTTATGAAATAATTCCGCAAGTCATGAAATGTTCACACATTTTTCAAGTAATAAAATTTATGATGATATGCTATAACAATACCTTTAATAAGTAAAATGAAAAATGATGAATACAATGGCAGTTTTTAAGAATCAGGTCTTCGGAAAGATATGTTTTAAAATGGCAAGTTCGTTAATCGAATTTTGAAAGAAAAGTCAACCATTTTCATTTTTTGTATGTAGCGAATGATGTAAGAATATATCTTCAATATTTGGCTTCATTTTATGAAATTCTTCTCATTTAGAAAGGATTTCTATCATACACAATGTTGTCAAAAAATACATGGATGAAAATTCTGTTAATTACAAATACCTGTGTCATATAAAAGAAAATATGTATCGATTCACTAAGACCATTCATAAATGAATATGTTGCTGCGATATTAGAAATATTATGCACTGATTAAGAAATGCAGAAATAAAGCACACATGTGAAAAAAATGAGAGAAATCATAGTAATTTTATTATGTTTCAACAAGCAATTAAACTTAACACAAATGTTAATATTGCTTTCAAAGAGTTAATGATTTTTTTTATTTGATTAGTTTCTCTCATAAAACAAAAATGACGATTTCAAACTGGGTTTTACAAAAAAATCTTCATGAGAAGATGCAAATGAAATATACAAATTATTCACTAATATAATAAAATCAGTAAATAAGCATTCCATGCCTTCCTACTGCACATATACAAAGTTATAACTGAAGGTCTGCATGAATCTGCTTATTTTGATATAAACGTTATAATTAGAGAATTATTGTAACATAAAATCTCAATAAAACATATTTACAGTCTGTAACATTCGCTACAGCTTAGTAACAGCCCAAGAGGCATAGAACACTGTTACCTTGAATCTAATTACCTTTTAATATATCTGACAAAATGAGGAGATATTAAGCATCTGAACAATTTAAATATGGATAACCATATGATGGACATTTTAAAATATCACAATAATTTCACAACAGAAACAAAACTTATACATTTTATGTAACAACCTCACCATTTTCCGACCACGCCTTTTCATTTTCGTCATACACACGAATTGCCATCAACTATGCTAGTAATTATCTCACCAGCCATCATATAATAAAAAAGAACATTTGCAGACAAAGCCGATACTAATAAAATTTAGAAATTATTTCCTTACATAAAAGTTGTTTTTATTTTCTAAGCGAGATTCGAGTGCTAAATTAGTATGCTATTTCGGTTTACGGCGTTTTCTCCCAATGATGACAAAATCAAAATCGTCGGCGAATACTTGTAAGTGGATTTCCTCATGCCGGTCTTTTCTCACTATCTCATTTGTAAAAATAACGAGTAGGCTCACACAGAGTTACCATTGTCTTGCCAATTTAATTGTTGGAAGTCACGGCCGCCACATCCGATACAAGCTTGCCACCGGCGAATCATAGATATACGGAGGATCGGAATATGACACAGGCAATGTAGGCAACTGCCTAGGAGTGGATCTATGGAGGATATCGAGATTTTTTGCGGTAATTTCAGGGTAATTTAATTCTGTGCCTTCATTTGATTTTCAAGACATGTACTGGAAAACATTTAATTTCAAATGAGGTAACGGTAGAAGCTCATAGCATTATTCTTGTGGGTTTTTTTTTCATGTATTCAAATTCGCAAGCAGATCAATATCATCAATTTTTATTTATTTATTTTGTAGTTTGTTGGCTGACTCACAAGTCAATAGCTTTTTCAACTTCGTATTTCAGTATTTAGAATATGCTTAAAAGGTTTTGTAAATTTTTCATCATTTTCTTTACATTTTTAAATTAATTTTTTTATCCGCGAGATATTGAAACCATCTCTCTTTATACTGACGCACAACTAAATGTTCTCTATAGTGTGTGTAGATCTCCAGCGATCTCTAATCACGTCGTTTTTTAATCCTAATTGGCTAATTAACCGTCACGTAGATTATTTTCTTCATGACGACGCACCATCTATTTCATTTCAAACTGATGTGTAAAAACATGTCAGAGGGCAGACCGGTGGCGAACACCAGACACTTACAGAGAGACACAGTGAGTGAATGAGAAAATTGATCCAAAGTGATCAGAAGATTTCCATGTGAACGATGAGAAAATACCCAACAGATACACAATTTTTGAGGTATTATATTTACATTAACTTTTTCCTTCCCAGTTTCTTCCACCCAAACCATCTGTCTTTACTTTCCTCTTCTAATTATTGTAAATTTATTTTAAAAGAAAATCAATCCATTGGAAATTAATTACTCATCTTGTCAGAATTAAATCTTAGACGGAAATTGCTCTAAATAACATTAAGATTTGGAGGTAGAGCTTCGCAGAATCCAAGCACTCCGTCAAGCAAAACCTATCCCGTTTCCAGTTCGTTTCCAAGAATCCAGTTTCGTTCCTGTAAATCTCTGACCCATGAACTGATACTTGCCTCAATGCTGCCAATAACATGACTCAGGACAGAAAGATTGGGAACCGCTGTTCCAGTTCGAATTACTATAGCCTCTCATCATACTACCTCTGCGGAGATTTGAGAAAGCCGAGATTCCTATGCGGAAGTTTTATGAGATCCACATTAATACCCTTCTAGCGTACTACGTTTGCGTTTCCACAACTACATTGATATGTAATTGCTATTCGTCTTTGTGAAAACTGTCCCTTCCCTAGATTGTACGTGCATAATCAAATCACCCTGAAGATGCATTTTCATAATTTTAAATTCTTTCGTTACTATTATTCTGGTAAATATATGTTTTTGTAATTTTTTTCTTATATTCGTCTCACTCATTCAATTCATTTTGTTATTTTCAAACATAACAGCAGGGGTTGACTAAGCATGTAGGAGGCTCTGGTGGGGAAATTCTTGGTGACCTCTTACAAGTTGTTATATGAATCTTTGAATAGTTTTATTGAATTTCATATGGGTTTAATATGCTGAATATCATACATTATCTGTACTAATAATAAAGGAGAATTTATGTCTCTGTGTGTGTGTTGGTGCTCCACAAGACAGACCGCTAGACCTAGAAGAACAAAACTCTTCAAAACACATTTTCCAGGGTCCGAATGGGCATTTCTGGGCCGTTTTATAAAAATTTTAATCATAGTTTTAAATAATTAAAAATTAAGCTAAATTTTGTCTATTCCCTTTAATAACTTCCGAAAATATTACAGCACAAAAATTATTTTTACACCATCAAAAAATTTTAAAATATTATCTTTTGAATGATATCAATTAAGTTGTCATGTGATTTTTTCATTAATTTTAATCAATTATTAAAAAAATTTCGCAAAATTTACAACAATACTTTTAATTGTTATAATGAAATTCAAACAGTTTTCATTGTATAAATGAATATATATTTGCGTGTTTCTCTTCCATTGTTGGAAGCTAAAATAATATCCTATTGGGTTTACTTTTTGCCTTTATTTGATCAATTTTTATGTGAAATCTATAAAGATAGTAAGTAAATAAGGAAATAATCCAGTAAACTGAATGATTGTGGTTGCTGTGTTTTAATTCATTTTATCAGTATTTGTTTAGCCAATTAACATGATGCTGGACGTAAAATGTTGATGTCCTATTTTAAAGTTGAGATCAAATATGTTAAATTCAAATTCGCGAAGATAACTAAAATTAGATGTTTCATGACCTAAACAATTAATTGACTCCATTAGGGACGTTCAATTAGACAAGGAACATAATAAGTGCAATGCCACGAAAAGAAAGATGACTAAATGTTTACTGCAATTTCAAATTTGAAATTACTTTGCCAACGGAACCATGGATATCAAATTATGCAAACATAGTTAGTTGAAAACATATTCCCGTCGAACAAGCTGGTCGCTGAAGGCAGCTAGTTATAAACAATTTGCATAATTTAAACTGCAGATGAACTATCACTATTCGAAGCTTCGAGTTTAAAAATTATCACTTGAAAAAACCCCTCATCATTTGTTCATTTAATTTGTTTCTCTTTGAGACCAACAGAAATTCTACTCGCTGCAAGGCCAATATCTTTCTAAATCTTTATGGTGTCAAGATTTTTTATTGTACTGGAATTTTTATATCCATCCTATGTATCTGACTCCCAAATAATAAAAGAAAAATTATTTTATTTTGAGGACATGTGCAGTAAAAATATTATTTTATTCAAATGCTCACATTTCCTCTAATATTGAAAGTATTTACTTAATATTTTAACAGAATGCTTCGCTAACACATTGTCACTCATTCTGTAAGATTCATATAAATTTATTGAAAACTCTCCATGTTGTAAGCAAAAAACACGCGAAAAAATTTGAGATTCTTTAAGAAAACCTTTCTATCTTCCCGACTACTCAAGCTATTTTTAACAAAATATATGTAAGTATTGCGTACAGGAAACTAAACCATTGATGAATGTCGCAAATAATTATCAGCTTTCTTGGCAGTGGAGTGAGTCCAAATTGTTTTCTTCTTCATCACTTTCTGGTCGGTCCCATCGTGACCAAATCTTCACTGTAAAGTGTGAGTTCCGACGATTCTACTTTTCTCGTCTTATTGAGTCAGTACCAAGTGGATTTGCTGCACTTCGCCGGGCGAAAGGAGGTTCCACACGATATTGGATGGCATTCCATGAGCTTTGTCTTTTCTGTCTTTGAAGATTTCAATATCCCAGTTTTACACTATTTTGGATCATTTCAGTTGCTGCGTAGAGTTAGAACTTCCTATCAACAGATACATCCTGCTCGAATCGTCTGCGATTGACTTAAAATACTGAATCCACTTGAATGTAGGGCGTTGTCCACTTTCAAAGATATTCCATACTGCTGTATGTGCAAGGGATGAACCCCCATCACTGGGAGTAGAACTGCTGCCCCGCAGATATAGACACTATTATGACGACTCGAACAATGTAGATTTCTTTCTATAAAGGTAAGACCGACGTAAGTGAATGTCTCACACCAGAGAAACAAGCAAAGAAGACTACACTCCAATTGGAGATTAGAGCTACAGGAACATCTCATTTTCAGAGGCATATTCGAAATAAACTAACTGCTTTAAGTATAATAATGACTGTACCGTTTTTTAATAAAGACAGTATAATGGGGGGTTTCGTATTCTATACAGCATTCAATGAATCATAGAGCTCATTAAGAGAGAGTTAATTTAATTCAAAATATTAAAAAATGCTCAAGAAAGATTTGTGAGAACTGAATAGGCATCGAGCATTCGACTGGTGTCGAGAAATGTAACGTTGCACATATACTCTCCCCTTGGTTTAGGCACGACTAAATCTGACGAAGCCCACAGAGGTACAAATTTTTTTAATCGGAGAAGCATTCGCATTATTGTAACTAGCATTAAAACCATCTTCGACAGTGCATCATCTGTCTCGGCTTTTAAAAAAAGGGTTACAGAAATTTAAAAAAGGATAAAACATTTACAATGTAAAGTTATAAATAATATTATGAAATTTTAAAACTGTTAGCAATTATAAAATTCAATTACACTTCCCCAATTATATATAATTTTTCGATTTCACTTCATCATGAATGTGGTTTCTGTATATGCATAATGTAGAGGTAGGGAAGAAAAAGTTACCACCTAATATTATTCTGCCATCGTTCATCGTATATTGAAACAAAGGATACTAGTTTAAAGGAAATAACATTTAATTTTAGACTCCATTTATTTAAAATTAAATAAGGTTGTCAATTATATATTATTGCATTAAGTTCAGAATTTCCAATGATAACATTAATTTTTGTCAGACTCTCAAAACTGCATCAAAATTTATACTTGGATATTTCTTCCCGCTCTGTTTCGTTTCTATGAATATATGAAATTTTGAGTATCTAATAATAAAGTAAAATTTTGAAATTTAGTGATATTATGACATATAATATAATTATTCACCTAGCATTTTCTTGTTGTAATAATATGAAGCATTCTACACATTTTCTAAACATACTTATGATTTCAAAGTAATTTTTGCCTTTTGAAATAATTTATCTAAATTAATGCTTAAAAATCAATTTATAGCAGCACATAACACCACTCCATGCCCTTGCAAGTATAACTTTAAGGTTATTTAAGCAATGTCGCGGTCATGAAGTGGAAGTGAAATCACAAAGCCGGAGGTATGACCTCATTTAAAACTTGACAATTCTCTACACCGCTTCCAAATTAAAACGCAGCAAGTTTACAGATGCTTACAGGAGCTATTGCATTAGGAAGGAATGCTATTGCGCTATACATTATAAAAATATTTTGGTAACGCAGAATAAAATAAAACTTTAATAAAATACAAAATTACACTGTTAAGCATGAAATATCTGGACAATAATAAAAAATAACTGTACGAAGTGTTAAAAAATAAGTATATTTATAGCAGCACAGCTAAATTTTTACATATATTAATGGAGAAGGCCGTTTTATACAAACATGTAGCTTTCCGCTGTAATTAATTTTCTGTATCGCCTCCCAAATGGTACATTTAAGGCGCATTCGCAAATTTAGTATAGTCAACAGCTTCTTCGTCTGACATTGAAATCCTTATCAAACAGTCATTTCAAATATTAAATATTTTTTCCTTACACTTTATTACTTGTATATGTATGAACAACATAGAATAAAGTTTTCCTCCTTTTTGCAGTCTTTCAAGAAATCACTATTTCAGCATTTTCATTCTGTCGTCGGAAAATAATTTAAATACTAATCTTTTTACTAATCTTAACACTAATGCTTTTTATTAACATCGGCACTTTTATTTCTGACGTAAAGTCACAACTTTTGCCTCAAGGTTGAATTTTTAGTGTTTGGTTCATCGAAGAAAGAATGGGAATTATATTTCCTTCGAAATACTTTTTAGAATTGTAAATATTGTTGCTGTGATTTTGCGACTTGCGACAAAATTTGGGGCCAAATACTTGTTTGGGAATCGTGAAGTTTCGAGGATCGACGAAGATTATTTCTCGAGATACTGGGAATTTTCAAGAAAGTTCGATCCTTCACATTGCCAGACTATAAAAGGCGGGCAGCTGCTCTTAATTCAATCTTAGAGCTGGTTCAGCTATACAACGAGGTGAGGCTTAGTGAGCTCTGTGATCTTTTGTATAATTCGTGCGCTGTTGTGTTTGATTTATAAAGAGGTATTTCTTCACGCACTTGAATTTGTGACTGTTGTCTCAGCTGTGTAATTGTCTGCGAATTCTTAAATTATTCCAATCCAAAGATACTGCGTCATCATTTCCTCGTCCTTTCTTATAAGAGAAAGACTCTTCTCGGCATAACCGTATGTGATTTTATGAAGATGCTGTTCGAATTATGTCTGTTTATTAATATGGCATAATAAGCTTCATATTTTCGTCAAAACATATGTCTCATTTCTGATAATTGGTTACTGATTGAATTTTTTACCTTTGCTCAGAATTTTCTTTTTAAAAAAATCGAATATTTAAAAATTAATCTGCTTTTGTTACAAAACCCATTGTATATAATGAAAAAAGGAAATTCATTTTAGATTTCAAAACATCGTTAGCTTACGCTCACAACATACATTTTTTTTGTCAGTTTCAAATCAATTCAAATTTTAAATTAATGAACCTACGAGAAGAAAAATTCTTAAATGTGTAACTGATTCACGAAGTATTTAAATAATATTTGAGAGATACAATTATTTTTTAGTTCATATAGCACACAACTTTTATAAATTTTGTGTGGATAGAAAATGATATAGATATGTAGGGAAAAATCTCAATCTATGAGAATATCGAAGTTCGTAAATTCCTTAGGAAAGGAGAATTTTTTAGAGTGTTTTAGGAGTATTCAGAAATGTTTTATCTCTATACCTAATAGACAAATACCATTGACTCACTTAGTCACCACAAAATGTCCAAATCTACAATCCTAGAAACTTGAAATTTGACTGGTAGTTGCTTTTGGGATATTATATGCTCACAAGAAAAGGATTTTTCGAACTTTTAATGAGAATATCATTTAATTAAAATTAACCGAAATGTGAACACTTTTGCATAACTCCGCAGGATATTCTAGTTCAAAAACTACTTTTAGATCGTCTTAAATTTAAAATAAGTACTTTTGATTGACGTTTCATTTCCAGGCCAGATTTTAATTTTTAGATGTGTTTCCTTACACCATTGGTATCTATGATTTTATTGCTGTAAATATAATTCGAACCAATCTCATTATATCATTAAATATTACTTTCATGTGTCTATACCACTGTTAAGGTTATGATATTAAAATTCTTTTCGAAATGCATATAATTCTGCGCCCAGTAACACAGTTTATACAATCATTTTCGAAACTGTTTAATTTTCTTGGGTTGTTTGTCTTAAATTGCAAATTTTATTGCATTATTTCCTTTAATTTTAAAATGCATCCAATTTATACACACACATATTGCAAATATTTTTAATGTCTTAAGTATAAAAGTTTTATTTCACTTTAAAACATGCATTTTTAAATGGTTACACCTAAAATTATCACCTTCATAAATGTTCGTTTTTTTCCAGACGGAACTCTATTTTAATATGGTACAGATTCTTAACTTTGAAATAAGATGATTTCTAAAAGTATAAGCGCTGTAAAAGCAAACAGTGTCTTCATGCTGAAAATCTCTCTTATTTCATAGCAATACCATTTCAATCCGAACGGCTCTGGTTGAAATTTTAAAACATTTCTAAGTACACATATTGCGTAAGTTACTCGCGAAATACTCAGTACAGTAGAATGCAGTGACTAGGGAAAAATGGAAATTAAAACATACACGTATTTTTAGAAATAAGATTATTCTTCTAAGAATTTTAAAAAATCTAAATACATCAAATATAATTTATTTGGGTAAAAATTTCCGGATTTCTATAATAGCAAGCAAAATATTGAATTAAGGAAAAAAATTGAACTTTTTAAAATTCATTTTCTGAATATTCCCGCAGCAAAAGAATTAAGAATTTCTTTCGCAATTTTCGATTTCATTTTAAATTGATTTGAAATATTATCTTTCTTAACTGTTTATTCTTATTAAACATAATTTATGTTATTTTTAAACCCCATTCAAACGTGCGTCACGCAGTTTCCAAACCAAATAAAATAAGAAATACCAGCTTTAAGTTTTGATATCAAGGAATTATAAGAATGAAAATAAATCATTTTTCTATTGACTTTATTGTCATATGTGAAAGAGTTAATTAAGTTCCTTCCGAGTTTATTGTAATATGTACAAGACGTAAAAAAATCGTAATTTTTTGGAATGAGGATTATTTATTTTTCCTCTTGGTTTCCTTTCGAGTTTATTTACCCTAGATGCTCTAGAATTTTTATTCCATTCTGTTGAAACAGCTGCGCTCTTTCCTTGCAATCTCTGTTTGATCCAGAGTGAACAATTGTTTCACCCATCTTGCGGAGAGCTGCAAGTATAAATTTTCGCGCAAAATATTATATAAACGGTCATTTGATAAGACCATAAATTTCAAGCAACCTCTGTCTTCTATCATTCTTCAGTATATCATGCATTTTTCAAAGATTTCTTGAGTAGTAACCTAAAAATACTTTTTGACCATTCAGAGTTATATGTGATCATATGATCCGTTCGAGAGTTAGTAAACCAGTTACAAACTTTTCTAATCGAAGGTGCAGAGTCATAATATTGTTTATGAAGCTTAGATTTCTTTTCCTAAGTCGCTTCATTTTCTCGATAACAATGTTTCATCACTCCAGAATATTCTTTATCGTATATCTTTACGGTACTTCACTATACATTTAAATTCACAGCACTTCATCCATCGACACGGTGCTTCATTGTTGCGTATAAGTATGAAACACAGCCTAAAAGATATATCGGAATGAAACTATGTTACTATTAACCATTGTTACTATTAACCCTTAGAGAGTTACCGGTCACTGAAAAAAATCTGGATTTGGACTGATGGCTAGATCACTCCAATTTTGCACGCAATTATTGAAATCCCTCATAGATTAATGTATTTTAAACCTTTTTCTTTTTCATGTAATGTATCTCAAACTCTCTTCCATGTGTGTAAAATTCAGAATTTTTGCATTAAAAAGATGAAAAAACTCAAATTTTATACAGGCATGTGTCTAACATATTCGATATTGTTAATGTTACAATCTCCGACCTAACCAGCTATAAATAATTCGTTAGGAAAAGAGAGATATTCAGGATGTATCATAATAAAAAAAAATCATATCTCATATGGACTCAATTCAGTTCCTTTTTTGGTTTAGAATTGGGCTAATAATATTTCGTCTGAGATAGAACATAATGTTTATAACAGATACGATTAAAAGCTTAGCTAATTAGATTCAAGCGCTATCGAGCATATACGGTTACATACAATGTAAAATCAGTGCGCTTTGACAGAGCCTCAAATTCCTTAAAAGCAGGATTCGCATTTATTGAAACTTTCACAGCGCTTGCTCAGAACGTAGTTTCTTTGATATCGAATCAGAACGAAATTATTATTTTTAATGCATCTATCGAAATATCACGACTTTAAAAATTCCAAATGAATAATGGGTGTGTTTGCAGAAAATTTCAAAATCATGGCAGTTTTAAATATGACAGAAATCCCAAGACATAAGCGAATGTTATATATTTTATATAGTGAAAAGAACAAAACTATTAAATTTATTAGTCTTCTTATATTTACTCATTAATTTAAAGTATAATTTACAAGTTTAAAAATATGAATTAAATTTGTAGGATATTACCTCACGTAACCATGAATAATTTGTAGGATGCTTAATGAAGATATGCCAAGATGATTATAAAAGACGTAATTCGGAACAGAAACTGAAATACTAGTAAGATTGAAAATCAAGAGTGTGTAATCAGTGATCAGATTTCCTTCTTGTTGAATATGCTTGTGGGCACTTATTATGATAAAGTCCTTCGTCTATTATGACATACCAATCATTCTGCTCATTCTTTCACTACATATGCCGCCCTAAACATTTTTAGTTTATAGGTGGAAATTTCGAGTTATAACCAAAAAAGATTCTATTTCCGATATTTGCAGACATTTTAAATTTTTATACTTTACTTAAAATTAGAAGTAAAGAAAAATTAGTAGTAGTAGAAATCACCACAAATGAAAATATAATCAACAAATCGAAATCTTTCAAAACAATCAAAAAAATTCTACATACGCGTAGGTACGAGAGGAAGGCAGAAAATAAACAAAACAAACAATCATCTTTTGCTTATGATTTAATTTGATTGAAGTCTAGACAGCCTCGAGATGGAATCCAGCAAATCCAAAATACAGGGGGAAAAACACTTTTTGATAGCTATAAGAACACCACTACCACATCTGCCAGAATTGGATGTGGAACCACTTTCCCTTCAGAATACCAGGTATCTATTGTCAAAAAATTCCAAGGAATCAATATCTTCAGAAAGCTATGTTTCGGTAATTGAAACAACATCTTGATCGTCAGAAACCACGGAACTGAAAAAAATCAGCAGTTTTTAGTGCGAAGAACCACGTACATTTTGATAAAACAAAGAAGGTCATTTCGAGACTGTGAGCGTTGATGAATTCGATTCAGGAAAATTGTTGATGTCCCCCCATAGTTATTCTCTGGTATTTCAAAAACCTATTTAACACCAGAGCCAATATTGGTTTTGGTTCGCTTAGTGTTGATGTTTGTTCTAAATACTTAGAAATGAATGAGAGGATCAAAGCAGCTAAGATTAACGAAGAGAAGCAGACATTTATAATTTAATCCACGCTAGATGCAAAGGGAGCTGCGGGCTTTTTTTAGAATAGAAAAGATGGAGGCCCTAATTATCTTATACTCTGATTGCCGAAAAACTTTTGCTAGCAAAACTCCTTGTCGTGTTGGCAAATTATATTAGATAGCTGTGTCTAAATAACTCCACAATCGTACACGTATCATCGGACGATCCTTTGACCAGCAATAAAGAATGCATATACACTTGATGGGACTTAAATTCCCAAATGATTCCAATATAATTTCATCAGCTTTGTTTCACAGGCTGCAGAATACATAGGTGTTAAGGTCCTCATATGTATGATTGATAGGTGTGGAGGCCGAATCAATAACACCCCTATGATGAATATGCTTTATTATTGTTGGCTTAGCAACTCCCAGGCAGCCTAAGAAGACAGACTTCCTAATCCAAAATATTTTTTATTCCCTCAGACCGCTTGCTTGCACGAATTGGAAAGAAAATGAAAATAAAAATGAGTTTGTCGTTGAGAAGAAACTCTTCCCGAAAGTGGGACAATTTAAAAGTGAGAGAGAGATTATCTCGATCTTGACTGGATGAAAATCAGCAGCTTTTTCATAAAACAACCTACTAGATGACATTTCAAATTCATCCCGACAAAGAAATTTTTATAACTCAACAAAATAATAAAATATTAGTGAAAGGAGAGGCTTTTCATAGATCTGAGGGATGTGAGAGAAAATAAGTTGTGAAGAGAATTAAAAATACCACGACTAGTAAGCGTGATTCCAGGCTAAATGGTGAACCCTCTATATCAGTGTCATATTGTAAAAAATTACTGACTATGTATTTTGAAACAAATTGAGAGATTGTTAACAAATAGATTTTCTGCAGAAACATTTTACAATCAGAAGTTGAAAGATAGGAATAGTGAGAAGAAAATCCTCAGAAAAACATAGAGAATATTTAGTTCGACATTTCAGAAAATTTGGCTATGAGAATCTAATTTTTTTTCACGATTGAATCTATTTTTGTGGTAAAAAAAATATATACCTCTTTTTTAAAAAATATTTTGCAAACATTATGATGTATTGTGTTTTCAATAAAATTTAGAGTAATTATTTAGATTTCAGATTGCTCCAAAACTAGCCAACTCCAAAAGAAAAGTTGAAATAACTGCCCGCAAGCTTCTTGACTCATCACCATAAATTTCATACTTAATCACACTGCCCCAATCCCGTCGGGTTTCATACGCCTTGGATCCACTTTCCACAACAAAACCTGCAGGAAATTACATTTTCTTTATTAGGAAACATTTGTTGTGCTGGTTTACAGAGTATTAAGTATTTTAAAAAATTATTTTCGGATAAATGTTTTCTGGCTGAGCGTTTAAATGAAGAATATCAATGAATACTTGTACTTCCAAAGTATTTATGAAAAGATTGCCTTTAAGGTCCAAAATTACTTGAATTCGTCTGTATATAGGTATTAATACATTTCTGTCTCATAGATCATAAACATTTCCTACAATTTTGAACCCATTATATAACTTTTACCTCATCAAAATACTCGAGAGTCCTATCAGGATGTTGTGTGAAAATTCTCATATTTTTACCATTACACCATTTACCAACCAATTTACACCATTTTTTAATTGAAGCCATCTTACCGTTTACTGCACCATTTTAACTACAGACTTCTAAATTGAAAAATAATTTATCAGTTGTCTAATTCCTTTCAGAATTCGACTTATGATTTATAACTGTTTCAAAATAAACAATTTCTTTATTTTTTTCAGTAATCGATTCTTAATTAGTTGATATTTCAGCTAAAAGATTTGCTAGTCTTTCTATTTCATATTTGTAATATGAATAGCGATAAATTGTCTCTATCAATCTGTCCTATTTAGCAATCCAACACTTATACGCGAGCGTTTGCATCGGGCTTCAGTGGACCGACTTTCTGTTTTCTGAGATAGCAAATGAGGAGAAATTGTTTAAATACCTGTGGTCAGCAAGTAAATTATATTTAATGCAGCTACTGTGAATCTGGAAGTTCTTCGTTGAGGGGGTAGTTTTCTGTAATAAATTCTTGCTGCCTCCGGTCCTTGCAGGCCCGATGCGCGTCCTCCCAGGTTAAAAGAAGCAAAATGTCATACAATGTATCGACACTGTAGATATAAAAATTAATATTCTCAGGCATTATTAAATTCAAAGAGATTTTTCGGCTTGATAATTTGTATTGGGTATTGTTCAAATGAAAAATAGTTATAACCTTGCGAAAGCTACTATTGCAACGCTTAAAGATTCAATGAAATTACCACCAATTGTTCTATGGAAAGGGACCGTTTAGATATATTATGTGAAGTACCAGTACAATCTTCCGATGAATCGAAATACATTATTGACGATTATTCTCCGTGTATTACTGTTCATTTTCTTAAATATATATATACTTTTCTCGGTTTAAAATATATTCGACCCAAAGGAAACGGGAAACGAGCGAAAAGAAAAAAATTGCAGGACGTGATTTCGAATTAGAGTTTACATATATTTATTCGCAGATCATTAATGAAAGCAGGTGTAAATTTGATCCTACAATTTATTGATCAACGAAAATGAAAGGTTCAATAGGGAAATAATTGAAATTCTTAGGGTTTACGAAACGAAACGAAGCTGCCTCAATCATTAGGGGTTGAGTTAGTTAACACTGTTAATTATTTGAAAAATTGATTTTCCCCTTAAATGTTTTAATGGGAAGGCTTCTTTAAATTATTATAACAGTTCATAAAAATTAACGATAATGACAATAAATAATTTATTTCGACACTAATAACGAAAGATGAATCAATTTTTTGAAAGACAACTTTTATTAATAAGTGATATTATTCGGAATTTATGCTATCAAGGTTCGGGAAAACAAAATAATGCATATTTTATCAAATTATACCACATAATAAGCGTTTTGAAATGCTACAGCAATAGTAAAAAAATAAGACAAATTTTATTATTTCATATTCAAAAGAGAAAATAATATTTTGAAATATTACAAATTGGTAAATCATTTATATCAGATTTGATGAATGTTTTGAAATACATTTTAAACTTACTGTTCTTATACCGAATATCTTGAACAATAGGTATTTTATCTAATTTTTCAAAAATATCATTCATTTTTTCCCTTGTCATACTTCCACAATTTAATAAAAAAAAAATAAAGGTATCCAGAATGTATACTATGCAAGAAAAATTCCATTTATTCATACCAAAGATCAAACATGGCGTCATTTAGGTTGGGTTTCGTTTTAAATGATAGGATTGAAAGTAGTTAATTACAATTTCCCCAAATGGGGGGGCTGCTATCCTTTATCACACGAATGCATTAATCTTTTCTTTCCCTCCTTAGTTACATCAACATGTCAAGAATATTACATACCTTGAGTCGTCTTTAGAATGATATATAATTGGCAAATATGAAGATATTGAGAAAAGTATTGTAACATTTATGTTTTCACATCACATCGGAAACAAATGGTAATGACACTCATTTTCATTCACCAGCCCAGAAATATAACTCCAGGTGTAGCAACTATTTAAAAATTTTCGGCTAGCTCTAAAAGAAAATAACTAAACAAAGACAAAATTAATTTGGGGAAAACAAAGTTACTTTTAAACTATTTTTAATTAACAAATAAACAGTCACTACACAAAAGACACTTCACATTACACAAAATTAATATTTACAGTAAATAAAAATAGTTATAATTAATGTTACAAACGGGGGGGAATAACTCAATCCCATACAGGATAATATCCATCGTCCAACTAATGAATATCATGGCAAAAATACTCAGCAAGAGAGGTGGCGCTGCAATCGTCCAATGGGATCGTTACACAGGCCTTATATTAAAGAAACAATCTCACTAATAATCAAAACAGTTTCACTAAAATTTTAAAATTTTATATAGAAATTATTTCAATACGAAAAGTGGTAATAATTATTTTACTAATTTTCAAATCTTAATTCCTAAATATGCAAAAGATAATTTCTCATTTTTACATGAACCGTATTTATTGCCGTTTGTAAAGCTTTCTATCTACAGAATGTTTTACAAATATAAATACAGAGTGTACAAACAATCCGTAGACATTTCAAGAAAACAAATTATAAGCCCATTTTAAAGTGGGGCTCTTCATGCACATTAGTTTTTTTTCTTGTCACAGAAAACAAATTTAGTAGAAAAGCTTCCCTTCAAGCGGCACTATAAGGAGCAGCAACCCAGAAGAAATGCAAATTCCACTCTGATTAGTAAACCTGCTGTATCTAACAATTCAATTTACGATTACTTTAGTTGCTTTCGAAGCAGTTTATCAGGGTCAGGTTCTTGTCCGAGGATGTGGAATTTTTCAACAATCTCCACTAGTCTATAAAACAGGCTTCCGCATTAGATTGTGCAAATGCTTCAGCTTTTGCAGGCAGGATACGGCTTCTAGAAAAAAATTTTTTATCATCTACATTCTAGTGCTTTCACATCATCATGTTACAGTTACTGCTGATTAAGATTCTACGGTACTATGGGCTTCATAACGGCTATCCATAAGTCTGGTAAAGAGAGGCTCTCAAAAGGAGATACTTGTAAAGGGGGGTCAGTATAAAGAACAAAAGAAGTCCACCGTTGTTTTCTAGAGAAAGGAATTAGACTTCTTAGATTAAACGCCATAAGAAAATACTGTAAAAATAAATAGATGTTTTTTAATACAGGTGACTTTTAATTTAAAACTATGTCGAACATTGTGGGAAATTAAACCTCAAACACTTGATAAGACATCAGTGGCAGTGGGAAGGGAAAGAATCATTGTTAAGAAGATAAGATTGCTCCGCAGCGTTTACCGACCATATTTAAAAAGAGAAGGAAATAAGCATACGACTTTTCGGGCGCTTCTCCGTCCTCTAGTAGTTTGCATGAGGGGTGGTCTTGGCCGTTATGGCCGTCAGATGTTTAAAGACATCCTGTGAAATAATTACGCAAGACATGAAATTTTCACTCATTTTTGAAGTAGTAAAACATACGATGATTTGTTATAACAATAGCTTTAATAAGTAAAATGAGCAACGTTTAATCCGATGAGAGTTTTGAAGAATCAGGTTTTTGTTTTGAAATAGCAAGTTGAAAAATCGAACTTTCGAAAAAAAGCCAACAATTTTTCTTTTTTGTATTTCTCGATTGTTGTAAGGAGATATCCGGAATTTTGTCTTCATTTTATGACATTCTTCGCCTTTAGAAAGGATTTCTATTGAACACAGTGTTGTCAAAAGATACAAGGATGAAAATTCTTTTAATTACAGTTACCGGTGTCTTGTAAAATAAAATGTGTATCGATTCACTCAGACCATTCTTAAATGAATATGAAGCAGTGACAGTAGAAATATTGTATACTGATAAATAAATGCAGAAATAAAGCGCAAAAAAGAGATTAATGGGAGAAATCATTGTAATTTTAATTTGTCTCAGCAATAATGATTTTTTTTATTTTGTTACTTTCTCTCATGAAACAAAACTGATGATTAAAAAACTGGGTTTCACAAAAAAATCTTCATCAGAAGTTGCAATTGGAAACAACAAATTCTACACAAATATAATAAAATCAGTTAATAAACATTTCATGTCTTCCCACTGCATATATACAAACGAAGTCACAACTGAAGGTCTGCATTAATCTGCTTATTTTGATACAAGCTTTATAATTAGAGAATTATTGCAACATAAAATCTCAATGAAACATATTTAAAGTCTGTAGCATTTGCTACAGCATAGTAACAGCCAAAGAGGCATAGAAAACTGTTACTCGTAAATCAAATGACCTTTTAATATATCTGGAAAAATGTAGAAGTATTAACCCACTCAGAGGCAAGGCCGAAATATCTCGCGCACTTTTTTGCATCTCAAACGGCGGACTACGAAATAACTCGCAAACGTTTCTGCATATGTAGCGCCAGGCACAGGTATTCTCCGACTATTGGAATTTCCTTTCCCCCAGGAGTACATACAAATAATTGGAGGGTTGGCCTCTCCATTATGAACCGTCCATTGTGTATGTCACCTCGCAGTTGGAAGAAGAGGGGTTGTGAGTTTGTGTGTGGTCTTTCTGCTTTATACGCCTATTCCAACCAGATTCCTTCCCCCTTAATGTGAAGCCCTCATAGCCCACAATAGTATAAATCACCGTCATATCTCTACGTTGAGATCGGAGAGCGCTCTAAACACAGAAGGGGGAAGGAATTTTCATTGTTAAAAATTGCTGCCGTTTGCCAGTACAATTGAGTTTCATTGAGTTGACATTTCTCAAACGTTTAAAAATTTCCTTATTGCCACTCGGGGTGTAAAGCCTCTGAACGATTAAAATATGTTCTTCCATATGATAGAAATTTTAAAATATCACAAAAAATTTCATAAAATAAACAAAACTTATACATTGTATGCACATACGAGCTCGTTTTGTAGCAAAATTGCATTTCATTTTTGAATTGCAGTTTGAAAAGAGCATATAACATCCTCGCAATTTTCCAACCACGACTCTTCATTTTCGTCATACAGACTAATTGTGATAAACTATCAACCGGGCTAGCATTTATCTCTGCAGCCTTCATATATAAAACAACCTTTGAAGAGAAAGCTGGCACTAATAAAATTTAGAAATTATTTCCTTACATAAAAGTCCTTTTTATTTTTTAAGCTGTTCAAAAGTTGTAAATGCTGAAGAGGTAAGATAAATAAAAACATTTTCCAACATGGAAAGCATGACATCACTTGCTATTAAAGAAGGCATACATTTTTGAAATATTAACTTTAAGACACTCAAATTCAATGTAGTTCTTATTAATGACAATAAAACTGTATCCATTAAGCATACTAAAATTGAAGAAAATGGGATCTTATTGCTTTTCACTGGGCCTTTCAAATGTTAAGTGCTTCAACTTAATTTTCATTTTCGATTTTCCAGACACAGAAGTCCAAGCCTTAAAAGCCATCTGTTGCCTCCAGATGGCGTCTTCACACTTATGTTTTTATGTGATTTTAGATGCTTATCGTATGCCTGACCAAACCTTAAGGGTTGGACATTTATTTTGAATCTTCCTGTATATATAAAGAAAAGAGGAAATATATGACATTTTAATTAATAGCATTATAACTAGCTGATTTTAGATGTACTTTAATGTGTTGTTATCCTTCTTTTCAGAATTTATTCAACTTTAGTGCAATAGTTTTGATATTTCAAAATTTTGATTACTTTTATAATTATGAATTGAAAATAACAGGAAATTGTATACATTTTCAATTACTGCAGGGTAAAACAGAATCATTGAATCAATAATATTTTCAATTTTAAAATGACTAAACAATCATTTAGATAATATTTGCCGAAGTTATTAGCAGAAATTATCTAAAATACATGATAAGGACATATCAGTATAATACTTTTGGAATTTAAAATTAGGTCTGATTCTATATTTTCTGCTACAGTATTGTATTGTTTTAGATTAATGCTAGAGCAGAACTGTCCTAGTGATTTTTAAAGGCACCCAGATGACGATGACGACACCTGAATTTTCTTCTCGTTCTCCAGAGTTCTAATTCGTACCAAAGTGAGGGCATGAAATTATAAGAGCATGTAGAGATTGTTAATAAACTTACCATTTATCTATTTTGAGAATCAATCAATTCATTAGATGTTATTTCTGTTACCAGAACGACAGCGATTAGCTTGTTTAACTAGTTTATGTTGCACTGTTGTATTATTGAGGGAACGGGTTTCTGCTAGAAGCACTTGAACTCGTGATCCATTGTCTCTTGCATCTTAATAGAATTGAATGGTTAAGGACGTATTAATCATTTGCACTTTAATTTTATCCTTTTACCAGATAGTTTTTAAAATAAATTATATAACGACGTAATTTGTGTTCATTTTCCGTAGCAATTTTTTACATATTCTCGTTCCACACTGGTCAATCGTCCATGGTAAGTACAAGATTAAAAGTAAGAAGTTGAGAAGAGAAGTACTTTATACCATGACTTATGTTAGATAATTTCTTTTTTCCGAAGTTTCCTATTTCTTAGAATTAATGAATAAATTAAAACACTGATTAAGAATTGTTTATAGTTTGCCTGTCTTTATCTTATAACTAATAGCAGTGCTATTGATTTTATATAAGGTCTTTTTCCTTTCTATTTATTAATTCTGGTACATCCTTTATGGCTCAAAATATACGGTTTTATTAAGTTCTATAAATGCTTATTTTTGTAGCTAAGGCCGGCTGTGTTGGAACAGCTACAGGGTGACTAGGGCGATATTCGAACCATCACTCCACTCTTCAAAATTCTTCGCTATACTAGAAACATTACATTCAGTTTTAAATAGCATAGTTCAGGGATGGTGAACCTTTATATATCAACGTTTCATATTTTCTAAAAAAAAATGTTTAATGAGGTCATAGACGTGCCATCAAATAATTTTGACTTCGTGATTATTGGGAAAATAATAATACTAAATACTATCAACTCAAAACTCTTTATTTACTACAAAAAATACATTTTGCAATATCTCAGTTATACGCGTAATTCAAATTAAAGTAACATTAGTGTGACTTCTGTTGTTTCAAATTAGATGACAAATAACTTGTAATAGAGTTGTAAGATGTTACTTTTAGCATAATGCATGCTGAACTGGAGTCATCTGTCAAGCGGTTTCTAAGCGAGTCTTCAATGTTATTCATCTCTGAAAATAATGACTCGCAGGCATAGGGAGATGAAAATATGGTTAAAATTGCACCAGCCAGCTTCTTCAACCAGTGAAATGTGTCTGGTAACGAATTGCATGTTTCCAAAATTTTGTTATTGGCATTTTTACTTATATTGCTTGTCAATCCTTCTGTTTCAATTAATTCCAACTTTTTCTTTGTTTCAATAAATTTTTGAATCCATATTGAACTAGACTGGAAATCAATCAGCTGCATTTCAAATTCTTCAATTTCCAACCAATCGAATTAGGACAAGTTCAGTTTATTAAATGAGGTCACATCAGGGTATATAATAAACTTGAGTGTTGCCGATAATTCTTTGAACTGAGAAAATCTCGCTGAAAATTCATTGATTGAAGAATCAATTACAGAAATAAATTCTTCGGTGACTGTTCCTTAGCCTGGTTTCTCATGTATATCTAAATCGTTGATATTTTTTCAAGTTTGGAAAATACTTGTTGTTTCTTGTAATAATATCGTTCCTGAAAACATGCAGTTTAGCGTCAAAAGCGCGAATGAGATCTATCATGACTATAATTGTTTTATTTGTGCCTTGAAGCTTCACGTTCAATTCTTTGAAACGTTGGAATATGTCTGTAAAAAACATCAATTTTGAAAGCCACATAACATCCAACAACTGTGGATATTGTTCAATTTTTCCCTCATTTTGCAGAAACAGTCTGATTTCTTCCGAGCAATCAACAAATCTTTAAAGTACGTTCCTGCGGCTCAACCAGCGAACATTATTATACATCAGAAAGCCATTATACACCGAGTTGACTTCATCCAACAAAGCATCAAACATTCGCTTATTTAAAG